>JAHWFO010092009.1:884392-961561 GCA_023313115.1 Rhysida immarginata
ATTATTATTATTATTATTATTATTATTATTATTATTATTATTATTATTATCCATATTAATGTGCCTTGTATTGCTGATATATTATTAAATAAACACAAAGGGACTGTAATAAACCAATACTTGATTTTACTTGTGTAGCTGATGTTTCAAAGTCACTTTATCATCGGAGTTAATGAATACAAGGTAAAGAAGTTAGCAATGCATTAGCTACACAAGTAAAATCAAGTATTGCTTTATTATGGCCCCTTTATGTCTATTTATTATTTAGTTCAAACTTCTTTCATATAATTTTTTTTGTAATGAAGTGGTCTAATCCAGCTCTTGGGGTTATTGAAGTTGATTGTACTTTCTTTAATGATTTTTATAATAATGATTTTTATTATTTTTTAGGTTATCCAAGACACTGGGTTTTTTAAATGCTCAGTACATATATTTTTCCCTTCCATTGAAACAGTACCTTGTTGTGGTGGAAGGGCTTGAGTGCTTCAATGAAGTTGTGTGTTTTATAATAAAGCACCAGCTGAGATTCCTGACTAAATGTGTCCATATTTTCTGTTATGCAAATAAATTGTGATAATGGTTGTTGTTATATTGTATATTTATCTTGTTGAATAAATTTGTTTTGAAAATATTAGGTCTCTTTCTTTCATTTCAATGATATTTTACCACTTAATAATATTTTCTAAGATAATAAATATATTTTTTAAATAAAACTATATTAATTTAATCTTTTCTGTTGTCATTTAAATTTTATTCAGATATTAGAACATTTTTAAAGCCCACACTGAAATGTGTACATGTATTTACTTGATTATATTTGAAATTAAATCAGCATGAATTTCTTAGAAAGTAATAGTCATGAATTAGTATTTTATGAAATGTTTCACAATGGATTAATAATTTTTCTTTTGCTGAAATTCAAAACTGTAATAGTAGGCACTGTAATATTTAAAAAATGCCAGTTATTGTAAACAACAATTGATATATTTCACTAGGTAAACTATCTTGTTTAGAATAGCAATTTGAATGACATTATTGCAATATCAGAATATTCAAATAACAACAAGGTTTAAATCATTTTTCATTTTTATACTTACAGTTTAAAATAGCAAACTTATATAGAGATGTTAGTATATAACATTTTTAACAAAAAATTTTTGATGTCAGTTTTTAATTGATAATATAAAATTTTAACGTTTTCCTAATGATAATGACATGGGTAAAATGTAACCGTTTATGTCGTATTTGCTGTTTACTATATATTGAATTGTTCATGTCACGTTAAGAATTTTTTAGTTTGGATCTGGACTAAAATGCAGCCCTAACCGTGTTTTATATAGTAGTTTCAAATTTTTGGTTAATCTATCGTCATTTTGCATAAGTAACGAAACTTTACTTCAACCAAAAAAAAAATCTTTTTTCATTTACCCGTAAAATTGTAATAAAGATTTATAATTTTAAAAATAAAAAATATTTTAAGACGTTTTATATACAACGTCCAAAATAATTATAATATTAATTTAAAATCTTATATCAACTGCTTTTCAATCAGTTTCATTTGAAAATGTAAACAGTGAAAAAAATTTAATTTATTTATTTGGATTTCTATATGAATATTCATGTTTATAAAAAACATGTCATTGAATTTTATTATAAATAATAAGCATTTTATAATATTAATTGAATGTTTTACTATATTTTAACGTATTTGCCATGTATATGCGTTGTTTTATCGTATAAATGCTCCTAGAATGATACTCTAAAGAGCTCTCTGAAACATGCCAGTAGAGAGAGGCGGGGCCTGGATTTTGATTGGTTGTAGGGAGATGTATGCTATTACGTCAACTAACATTAAAATACGTCAGAGCGCCAAATTCAAACAACTAAAATCTCTACATGGGTATGAAAAAAAATTCATAACAATTTGAATAAATAAAATATCTTAATTATTTTTTAATTCGCATATAGAAAACGAAATTCTTCACCTTTTCAGGCTAACTTGGTAATTGAAAATATTTTTCGTTTTTTTTTATAAAAATTCGTTAAAACAAGTTTCTTTTTGTTCGGGCTAATATATGCATCTTTTAGACTTTTTTTAAAAAAATTATATATGTATAACATAATATATACTGTTTCATATAGTGTCCTGAACCTCTGTAAATACTAATAAAAAAAAATCTCCATAAATAGATATATTTTAGCTAGAAAAAATTTTTGAATAAATCAACGCAATTTTTTCCATTTTTGATCAAAATTTATCCGTCTTTAAAGGGTTAAACAAAATTTCAGTCGAAAGAGTAGCAAGACCTGAAACGAATGCAACTGCCCCTACTCAGATAGAGCCTCCGATGGATAGATAGCAACAGTAGACAGATAATAGTGAGCCCAACATCACATATTCCCTTCTTAGCCTGCAGAGCAGTGGTTGCTAAAGCTGAATGCAGATATTGGTTGAGATGGTACACTATTTGCATGCCACACATGGTGAGGGCTGAAATTAGGAAGAATGTGTAACTAACTGAGCGTCCCGATTATACAAATGGCCTACGATTGACTAAAACCAAACGAGGAAAAGAGAAGGACTCAAATTATCACCTAACTTACAATACCGTTGCTCTGTCTACTTTGCTAATAAAACCACCCCCAAATAACCCAAAAACTAGAAAAGAGTAATGAGTATTTGTAATGCAAATATTATGTAATGCACAGCAAAATGTGTACTTAATAAAATAATTTTAGTAATACCTTAAAAGTGAAAGTAAAGTTTGAATTTTGCTCATTTTATTATTGTTTATTTTATTATTTTAATATTTATTATTTTATTTTTATTTTTATTTATTTATTATAATTTTAGAACGTCAGTTAAAATGCCTTCAGTGTAAAGTAACTAAAAAATGAAAAACTTTTCATCATCATCATCATTATTTGTATTATTTTTATAAGAAATCAATGCAAAAACAGAAAAAAAGAGATATGGAAATGTGGAGATAAATTTTCTAAGGAAACGATTCGCCTCAAGAACTAAAATATGAACAAGTCCTACCGCACATGTGATGCTATTGTATGAAAATTAAAACACTGCATTTTACATTAGCAAAATGCTGCAACCCTATGGAAGAGACGAGGGTTTTTAGCTTAGCTTAGCGTGAGCATTGATCACAGCGGTGTCGCTGCTGTTCACATTACGGATATGCTAGGCGTTGTATGGCCTGTGTGATAAGAATTACGTACACTTTTGTAAAAAGGAAAGGCTTTAATTTAGTTGGAAAAAGCATGAAACGAATGGGGGAACACCAACGCGCCATAAGCAAACGGATATCACATATTCCAGTTAGAAAACGCAAGGAATTTTAGCACGGATTTGCTTGAACACTGACCGTAGTGGCAAGCGACGCTGTTCTCTTCACAAATACGCTAAGTACAGAGGGCCAACGCCCAAAACAAGGACTAACATCCAACACATGTACAATTTTTTTTTTTTTTGCAGAAATCGAAACTGCATGTTCCACTAAGTATATACACCAAAATGTACTGCATTTGGCCTAATAGAATTCCCGCTAGCGAGCTCTGAACACCTCACGTTATTTTTTGCCCAGCCTGGTAAACGATCAACACCCAAAAAAAGGACCAACACGCAAAACAAGGGCCAACACCCAAAACAAAGTCCAACACCCAAAACAAGGACCAACACCCAAAATAAGTACCTACAACCAAAATAATGAGCACAACCCAAAACAAGGACCACCACCACCACTAAAAAAAAAGACCACTCCCAAAATGGCAAGACCCAAAAATTAGAAAAATGCCAAGTAAAAAATTAAAATTAAAAATTAAAATGAAAAATAAAATTTAAAAATAATCATATCAGCTGTGACGTGACGGGAAGCCAATCACGTGACCCAAAAATGGGCGACCGTGACGTCAGTATGATGGTCGAGGGTGTGTATGGTCATGTGACACGAATACTGCACGCTGAGTGGCTGGTTTAGGACACACCCACCTCATTAATATGCACCCGATCCTGTACTTTACCTGCTGACGCATTTATATATAGTTGGCATAGGGAACAGTAAGACGGAATTGGCTGAATAAGTAGAGGAGGAATTTGAAGATTGTTGGGATAGGCCAGGAAGGAGGACAAATAGGAGGTAATAAGTAGGCAACGAAAAATAATGCAATAGGATCACACATACAAAATTAAAATTATAAAAAAGTTTAGGAATGTAAGGTATCTAGCAAAACGATTTCGTAAAATTTCCTGGGAAAAAAAATCCGTGAAAAAATCCCTGACTCTTCCTGGTTACACAACTGTTTTGACAAAGCCGGTCGCTAGTCACCCTGTAAACTAGTATTGCATAAAAAGGTCAATAAAATAAAAGAGTACAGAGAGACTACGAAAAAAAGTACACGGATGTACACAAAATGAACACAGAAGTAGAAAGAAACAGTATGACAAAACATTAAAACTGAGAAACAGAAAAAGAAAAGGGCCCAGACAGCCTACGACAAATTAAGGAATAGCTGAAGTTGAAGAGGAATATGGGAAAGGTAATGAGGAAATGGTGCCTTTGCTAAGGTTAATGCCATTAGGGGTGAGGGAATTAATTTCCAAATGAGAAAAGACTCGAATTGCTTTCTTTGTTTTTTGTTATGGAAGTTACTCCAAAGAATATAAAAGCTGATGGCCTGTAAAGAGTGACCAGGGGAAATAAAGTGTTTAGCGACAGGGGTGTCAGCATTGCTAAGAATATCGAACTTATGCCCAGCAAATCTGGAACGTATGGTACTGCTTGTATCTCCAACGTACTGCTTCTGGCAAACTTTAAAATGTAACAGGTAAGTTAAGTTGTGAGAAGTGCAGGTCAGATTCTGGTTAATCTTGAATGTAAAGGAGGAACCATTACTGGAAATGGGGGTGCAGGGTTAAGAAAAAGGCGAAGAACAACAACGCTTTGCATTGCAAGAACATCCCTTAGTGGAAGTGCGTGGTTTGGTAATAGCAGCATGTACCAGAATATTTTTAAAATTAAATGTCCGTTTAAAAGAAACTTTTGGTGGTTCTGGTAGAATGGAGCGGAGAAGAGGAGAGTTGTCAATAATATGTTGATGTTTCCTTAGGACATTTTTAATACTATTGAGGGTTAGATAATAAGGAAGAACTAATGTAGGTGTCGTCATGGCTGGAGGTTTGAGGTTGTAGTTAGAACGAGAATTGCGATGTTTATAGATAGAAGCGTGTATGACAGATTTGGGGTAGCCTCTTGCTTTTAGGGAGTGGGTAAGGGCATAAGCATGGAAGTCCTTGTCAGGCTGATTAGTGCATATTCTATGGATGCGAGTTAACTGACCTAATGGGATGTAATCCTTGCAATGGCGTGGATGGCAGCTGTCATAGTGTAAGTACTGGTGTTGGTCAGTGGGCTTCTTATAGAGATTAGAAGACAATTTACTGTTAGTGATAGAGATAAAAATAAATTTCAGAAAAGGCACAAGGATCGATAAACTAAAGAGCGTCTTCAGAGTAAATGAAGAAGTCAGTGCCATTAGAAAGATGAATGCGAGGAATTTACAAGGTCGCTCGGCTAGTAAAGAATATAGGATCTCGCAGAGGTATGTACCGCCAATTATCGTGCTGACTCATTGCGTCCCATGTAAGATGATTTTAACTGAGCTCGAGAAGCATGTTCCAGTGGAAAAGATCACTGTTCATACAGGCAGAGCTGAAACCATCAAAGTTAAATGTGAAGACGAAGAAACTCACAACAGGTTAGTCTCTGGAATTAATTCTGGAAATGTTGTAAAAATTCAGGATCATCAACTGAAGACGGAGAAGGTATTGAAATACGTAATTGGTAATATGGATGTTACATATGACCTCGATGACTTCCAAGAAAACCTGAAAAGAGCCAACTACTTCTCGGAAAAGGTAATTCGATTGAGGAAAGCCAAGGGATCCATTGATATGCCGGTGGTTTTGGTTCTACTCCCCAATACCGTACACAACCAGTCATTGAAAAACATAACACATTTGGGCAGCTGGCAGTATCAGTGGAGGCCTTTCAAGGGAACAAGAAGCCACTACCTTGTTACAAGTGCCTGCGCTTTGGACACGTATCTATGGGCTGCACGGAAGATCCTTGTTGCAGAGGGGCACCAGTCAAGAGATTGCCCCAAGATCAAAGGACAAGACCCCCCAAAGTGCATCAGATGTGGTGGACAGCACACATCAAGCTACACGAAATGTTCAAAATACCCTCAGTTTCAAAAAATGCCTAGTTCTAAAGTGGCAGCAGGCAAATCCTATGCTGCCCCTGTGTCTACGCAGGAAGATAAAGGACTCAACATCAACGACCTACCAGGTGAAGTGAAGTTCGTGGCAGTGAATAATTCCACAATTCACCTAAACATTATCTTGACATTTGCGAGCTTGATGAATTCTTCCTTTGGTGACCTAAATGCCAAACACCCAAGCCGGAACTACAGAACGGCATGATTCTGTATAGGTATATATAAGGCAGAGATGATATCATCGCTGCTGGACCTGTGGAGGGCACCTACTATTGCGACCACTCCCCTAGTAGTGACATTTTGGTCATCTCGCTCTTGAAGGGTTTCTTCAAACCATACAATATCTTCACAATAGCCTGTGGCGCAGAACTTTGACAATGTTGGCAAAACTTTCCGAGAGGAACTCGTACATCATCAAGACTGGAAGCTGTACAAATATATTCTTTAGGACTATGGCAGCCTTCCCGATGTTGCTCACTGTACAGAGGACATCGATCAGCTTGTTAGCCAGATGTATTAACAGTGCCATAGAGGCTAGTAGGTATCCATCAGAGAATAAACCTGCTCATCGAATCCAACTCACTACTGGAATCCAACGCCTAAATACTGAAAGAAACAGGACCCGTAGATTATGTCAAAGCTATTGTGAACCTTGGCTCAAAACCAAGTACAACAGGCTAGTGGGAAGAGTCCAAGAGGATATAAAAGAGCTTCGCGACACTAAATGGAATGAAAAACTCAAAAGCTTGTTTTTACAGAAGAAAAAAACCATTTGGAGAATGGTCAGAGCTTTACAGAAGAAGAAGAATGTTACGCTTCCTCCACTCCATACCCAACAGGGTGACTATGTGCAAACTGATCAGGACAAGGCCCAAGTCATTGCAGATTTACTGGAAATGCAGTTTGTTACTCCTACCAAGGATAAGTCCGAGAGCCTAATCATGTCTCAACGTGTGGAAGAAGGTATTGTCAACTTTGATGAAGTCCCACAGCATTTAACGAAGCACAGCATCGAAGCTGGAGAGGTCGCCACCATCATGGGTAAACTGAAAAAGCAGAAACCTCCAGGAAGTGATAAGGTGAGTAATAACGCCCTTATAAATCTCCCGAAGAACTTTATTGACTATCTCACTAATATCGTTAACGTCTGCTGGAAATTTTCTTACTTCCCTGTGGCTTGGAAGCAATCTATTGTGTTGAGTATCCCGAAGCAGGGGCAAATTCCTGCAATTCCAGCGAGTTACCGACCGATTAGCCTGCTACCCTTGATGTCTAAAGTGTTGGATAAAACGATTCTCCTAAGATTCCAAGGTCACTGTCTAGCAAATGACCTTTTTCAGGAAGAGCAGTTTGGCTTTTGTACTGCCCACTCTTGTCCGATGCAGATATGGAGGCTCGGTGAAGACCTGAGCACCCCCCTGAATCTCTCCAGGTACTGTGGCGTGATATTTCCACTATATCAGTAAGCTTTTGGCCAGGTGTGGCATGAGGGCCTTGTCTACAAAATGATCAGAGGCAGGTTCCCTGCCGATTCGATTTTGTTGGTGAAATCCTTTCTTGACGGCAGATCCTATCAAGCCAAAGTTGGAGAAAATCTTCCCACGCCCCGTGTTGTAAAGGCTGGTGTCCCTCAGGGTTCTGCCCTCGGGCCATTGCATTTTAATTACTTTGTACATGATATTCCATAACCCGATAATTGTAATCTGTATTTTTATGCGGATGATACTGCCATTATGACATGGGCACACCAGCTGACTCACGTTATCACTCGGCTGCAGTGCGCCTAGAAGCAGTTCGAAGACTGGTTTAACTGCTGGAAGTTGAACCTTAACGTCGGAAACTGCAAGGCTTTGTACCTCAATAGGATGCTCAAGCGTCCACCAGATTCGTTTGTTCTGTTCAATAAGAAACTGGACTGGGTGGGCAACTACAAGTATCCGGGAGTTATCATTGACTCAAGAATCTCATGGAACCGGCATATGTCCTATGCTCTGAACAAAGCGAAGAGGGCTAAGTACAGTATCATAGCTCTCATGGGTCGCAACAGTTCCCTCAGCATTGACAACAAGCTACAAATTGAATATCCAGACCATACTCCTCTATGGCATGCCTGCGTGCGCGACTATCTGTAAAACCAGATGGAGTGAACTACAGTCAGTCCAGAATGTTACCCTGAAAACCATTGCTCAGCTGGACAGAAGGGCAGTGAAAAACCAATCCATCCACATGGATTTAAACATGGCCCATATCGGAAAATTTATACAGGATCTCCTTTTGATTATGATACAGAAGATCTAGACTCACGACAATACACTTGTGAATGGAATACTGAAGAACTCATTGAATATGAACTGCCAAACGAAGTATCGTAAATCGAGGCACGTTCTTGACATCAATTTTGAAGATATTAGCAACGTCTCTTTCCCAGACTACTGGAAGATGGGATAATCTTCTTTCTCCTTGTATTTTTTATTCCGTTTGTATTTTGGTCGTCAATCATATTTTCTTTTTTGTAAAATATGGTAGACCGCTTGGGTTTGTTTGGCTTCTTGACTACCTTAGTGTATTTCATTTGGAGTTTATTCTGATTAGGTGAGCTTTGAGAAAGCGCTGCTTTCGTCTCATCCTAACAAATGTACATTTGACTGTTCGGCTGTCGATTGCCGATTGTTGATTACATTTTTCATAACTTCAGGATAATTCTCTATTATTGTAATTGCTTTTAGAGGATTATTTATTTTTCTTTGATAAATGCCAGTGTCTATCCAAAACGTCAGGTTTTTATTTGATTTTATATTTCTAGTTTTATTTTGATTTTATTTATTATTTATTAATTATTTTGTTAATTATTATTTAATTTTCATTTTACTTTAATAACTATTATTAAATTAATGATAGTAATATTTTACTCTTAAAATACTCAAAAAAGGCCATAATTTTGCAATGAAAAATCTGATTGACACCATTTATACCTATATAAATAGAACTAATTAGAAGCCACATTTCACTATAGCTCCAAAATCTAAATAGTCGTCCACATAGTGATTATCTATTATGCAGTTCAGTACATCTTCAAACTCGCTTTGTAACTCTTTAGCGTTTCAATTCTTTATCCATTACACTTGATTTGGAGCACTGACTGCATCAAAAACCATTACTTCCATCGACCACACAAGTAGAGATTTTATTCGTTTTCTTCCCCTCCATAGAAATCGCTGTGATGACCGGGTCTTCAATCCATATGGCAGATGTGATGACACCATTGGACAAGCAGCCTGATTTACATACAGTGGTTACACATCAAAGTTGGACTCGCCTTTTAAATGAACTGAAAGGTATGATTAACGAACGTCTTGGGAACGAAAGAGGACAAAAAAATGTGGGCTACAAAGAGGCAATTATGCCTAAAGCTGAAGAATTGGCTGAGTCGATAAGGGCTTTAGAATAAACGAATGCTCTTACAACATCGCAAGTTTCAAGCATCATCTCTGGACAACAATTCCAACTTAAGCATACGAATGAACAATGTATTCAGGTGGATGATGAAAAACAATTGTGCCTAATGATCATCTAGAACTATTTCAACAAATGGGTGTTTTAAACCAGTCGATGATGGAACTTATTGAGGCAAATTTAGCTGGATTAGAAAATAATCAATCAACCTCTTATTCAATGAACAATAAATTCATCACTGCTATAGTTGATGGAGTTATGGCATCCACGCGCGAAGTACTGCAAGAAATAATGGAAAACATGATGAAGAAAACCAATAATCTTATCAGTGCAACTAATGATACGCTGAACAAATTTCTTATCTCGCTGGTACCGACTCACTCGGAGGTAGCAGCAAATACAGCCAGCTCAAAGCAGATGACTACGATCTCTCCGAAAGTGGCTCTTAATACAAATCTGTCCCCAGCCATGAGTGAGGAATGGAGTCGGAGATTAATGAGTTCTGCAGAGATTGAAGCAGCGGATGTTGTTTCTATTAATCGGACAAAAGAGTTAACTGAAGTGGTGAAGCGTGACGACAGTTTGTTACACATTCAACGTGATATTATTCAGCCTCCCCCAAAGGAGCATTCCACGAGTGTCAGTCAGAGAGTTACCCCACGAACTGGTCAGGACAGTTTGAATGGCAACAAAGCCTAAATCGATGAAAATGGAACAGCGTTGGGGTGTGGGTTCTTGGTCTATACCAGTCAAGAGTCGCAGGACTATTCGGTTGAGACTTGGTAATATAGATGATGAATGCAATTGTGCTAAGTTGGTTCAACTTCTTAGAGAACACAACTTGAATGTCACTGAATGTGGGAGGTGGACCACACGACATGGTTCAGTCTCCACGTATATTTTTGTGAGACTCAAGAATACTACATTAGAAGATGGCCTTAATGAGAACCACTGGCCGACAGGGATTTCCATCAGGCCCTTTTACGGTTCTAATCCTCAGTTCAACTCCGATTACTGGAATTACCATCAGACAACGGGGAGGAATAGTACGCCCCAGCTCAAATAGACCTACCCAAGTAGATGATATCAAGATACTTTATCTAAATGCATGGTCTGTATTTTCAAAAATTGACTACCTTCAAGTGCTATTACCGGCTAAATCAGTGGACATTTGTTATATTACCGAAACTTGTTTGACCACTTTCTGTGAAGATAATGCAATTGCTATTCCAGGTTATAACATTTATCAAACTGACCGCCGTACTCGGGGTGGCAGGGTGATGATCTTCGTGGCTGCTACAATCAAAACTCATATGCTCAGGTCCGATCAAGTTGACGGTATGGAATATCTCACTATTAAATGTTATATAGGCACAAAGTGGTTTGTCCTTTTGCTCATTTACCATCCAACTTACATCTCTATGGATGCCTGCACAAAAGTGCTTAGTCACACTTGACGTTCGCAACATGAACATCGTTGTCAGTGATTTTAATTGTAATGCTCTCCAGGCTTCAAGTGAATTGTGTACTCTGTTGGCCTGCACGTCGGCCTTGGGATTGAAACAGATAATTAACCGTCCTACACGTGTTACAAACGTTTTCTCGAGTTTTATTGACCAAATATACATTCCGGAATCATGGTCCGTGTCCGATAGAAATTATTTTACACTCCCGAAGTTAGACCACAAACTGATTTGTATCACCCTGAACGTTCTTAGTGATCGTTTAATTGCTGGAAACTCGCGACCCAGAATAATACCGACATATCGAAGATTTAGTAAAGATCTATTTTGTAAGAACTTAGATTCACTTATTTATCAAGATATTAACATTATTAATGATGTCAATGTGCTATTGGATTACATAAATGCCTGTGTTACACAGGCTGCCATGGCAGCGGGTTTCCAATTCAAGATCGTAAGACAGGGATCTAGCAGGGGCAAATATTGGTGGCATGATGCCCTTTTTAGTAAATGGTCAATGAAACAAACAGCCTATATCGAGTATGTCTGACATAGGGATTATGTGTCACATCTAGCTTATAAGCAAGCCAATCAAAATTTTAAACATGAAATACGTAAGGCAAAGAGGAAGGCAGTTGCTCGGTCTGCCAGTTCGACTCAGATATGGGAGCTTATCCGTCATACGTGTAAGACTCAGGCTCCCAGACTGCCCTATGAGGAATATGAGAAATATTTAGACTGGTTCAATAATTCAACGGATCTTCCACAGCCTGATAAAATAATTGTGAGTGGGGCCCAAGTCCATTTCGGGCTTACCTGATCCTGAAATTCCGACGGGTGGGAGCTTTTTAAAAAATTTAAAAACTGTTAAAATTACAGGACTAAATTTTCCATTTTCTTTTACGGACAAGATCCTTCAAATCTTCAATTTAACTGGCTACAATATGATTTTTTCTTTGTGTCAATTAATAGTAAAAACTGGGAAATTTCCGTTAGCCCTTAAAATGGCCAAGATAAATCCCACGTATAAAAAGGGGTGTCCCCTCAATATTTCTAATTATCGGCCGATATCTGCGTTATCTCCGTTTTCGAAAATTATAGAAAAACTAGTTTTTCAGCGCATGGTGGAATATTTGTGGACTAGGATTCCTATGCAACAAAAGGGTAGTCGACCTGGACATAAAGTGATTTGGATTCCTCTCCAGATCTATATGAACGCCATGAAGCCTGCGATCAACATCATAACTTCAATATCGTTCAAACAGACATTTCCAAAGCATATGACACTATTTCTAGACCCCAGCGTTTTTATGATCTTGAGCGTTTGGGGGTTTCACAAGGTTATATTGCCTTACTGCGTGACTACTATCAGGATCGCTTAAATTACTTTGGCTCTGATCCAGTGGTGTATAAAGAATCCAAACGAGGGATTATCCAAGGGTCTGGCTTAGCGCCTCTATTATTCGCGGCAGCTACCGCATCAATTTACGATCATAAATTCAATTTGAAAATAGTCAGCTATGTTGACGATAACGTCTTGGTATCCATCACACAGCAGAATGATATTATAGAATTACTCCAGCACGATTTGAGCTATCTGGCAGACTGGTATTCTAGTAGAGGTCTCAGGTTCAATGAGGATAAAACTAATATTTTAGTTTTACCAAAAGACGAGAATTATACCTCTACTATTAAGATATTCGGCATTACTTTTGATACCAGTTTGAAATTGACCAGTTAATAAGCTCTTTACATCGCAAGTCCTACCTGGTGAAAAGACTTCGATCTATTCTCACTATTTGTCAGATTCGTCAGTTAATTTTGGTTGTGATAGTTCCCCAGCTTAAATATGGAGCTCTATTTTGGTCATCCACCTCCTCAGTAAATCTCAAAAGATTGACGTTGCTTATAACAAGCTTATTCGGGTAGCCTTCAATTTGGGTAGACTGGATTCAGTGACGTCGACCTGCTCGTATTTTAATCTACCCACTGTCACGACAATTATGAAAGTGGCGTTAACTGTCGAGGTCGCCAAAGCTCTTCGGAATGATAAACATCCTGCTATATTCATTAGGCACTGGTTTAAATCTTCTAGTAAAGTTCGACAAACTCGAAGATATTTGTTTGAGATTCCGTTCATTGTGTCAGCACAAAAATCTAAGAGTTTTCCGTATTCTGCAATATCGTTATGGAATGCATTGCCGATGGACATTCGATCTGCCGTTTACCTCGTTACTTCCACCTCTTGCCTTACCACTTGCATCCATTTAAAGAAACGCATAATCCAATTTTATCTCAGTAATCAATCTTACTTTTAGTCCTTTAGTATAGTGTTGACTTTGGGCCCATTAGCCTTTCGAGAGCAGTTTTTCTTTGGTTTTGTTTTGTGACACTTGTCTTTAACGTATGTAGTGCTTAGATCCATAGTATCCTTTCCCTTTTACCCCATGGTCTGGGGTGCTTGATTAATAAATAAAATAAAATAAATATCTTCACCATGTGGAACATGTCATGTATGTCTCCACAAATGACAACTTCTCATTGTCTAAAACGTCCTAGCACAGCGTCATCAAATCTATGGCGTCATCAAATCTGGTTCCTGTAATAAGACATCATTGGGGAATAGTTCATTTACTTTGGTTGCGGAGTCGAATAAAATTCTCATGCTGCAGTTCTTCATCTGGTGTGTATCGTCAAGGCACCCTATTCGCATATTCCGTTTTTCTTTGCTAATTTCCAACTATCGTGGATGGTAAGCTTCGCAAAACGATTACACGCTACCACCGATGCAAAGGGAACTTTTCTCATTGATCAGAATTGGCCATTGACAAGTCATCCAGAAAATTTGAAATATCTATTAAATTCACGTCGTTTTCCGGAATCTGTAATGATACTTTAGCCCATTCTAATTTCAAATGAGTAGGTAGCTTCGCTATGAGCTCCTCTATTAGCTGTGGGTTTTGTAGATATTGTGGAAACTGAAGTGATTCAGCGGTTATACATAGGTTCTTCACCACGATTGGAAAGTCGAGGATCGATTCTGGATTTTCATCTGTCGGTGGGACTCCAATCATCACTTTCTCCAAGAGTTTTTTGATGATAACTTAGGATCTTCCAAAACGTTTCTTTAATACATCTATAATCTCGTGAAACCCACATGTAGTGATAAGCACCGACTGTGCAGTTGCTTTAGCTTTCCCTTTGAGACACTGTTGTAAACGAATGACATTCTCTTCGTCTGTGTATTGGCATATCTTACTGGGGTGCATTAACAGTGAATAGAACGGCAACCATTCCTCTAGTTTGCCTCCAAAATTAGGCAGTGAAGCATTTCATATCATCATATCAATTTTGTGGCTTTGCTAGGGTAATTGCTGACGTAAAGAACATCCAACTCCAATGTGACTGCGAAAATATACTTTTTCTATCAACCAGTTTACCTCCTCCTCCTCTTCTGCATTTATCAGAAGACTCCTTTTTTCGCCAGGACCTACTGCTGTTGGAGCTGCTTTAGAGGAGTTTCCTCTTTTTGCTTCTCAATTTCGTGCAACTCTTCCGCTTGTTTAAGTTCCCGACGGATGCGACTTGATTTGGAACCTGATGAAGTTTTTGTTTTCACAGTTCTTATATTTTCTGCTGATTGATTCGCCTACTATCTTTATGGGCGTCTAATGATGTGCAGATTATTTTAAAATAACTACCTCTAATATTCCTTACACTTCTCATTATATTTCGATATTAATTACCCTTAACTGAGTATTCATGTTTTAGTCTTATTTAGCCTTGACTGATTGGACCTCTATGCTCTCTAATTCTACTGACATTAACTCTTTATTTACTGTCTTTCTCTCTCATTTTCAGTTTGATTATGATCGCTACTTCCTTTTAATAAACCATTCTATTAACTCCTTCAAGATTAATTATCGTAAATTTTGGATTACCCCTACTTTACTGTTACTAATCAAGAAAAAGAATGTTTATTACAAGAAATTTCGCCAAACTCCCTTCTCTAATATGTTTAAGAAATATAAACAAATCCCCTTGCATTTCGAACGGATATCATAATAAGCTTGAAACATTCCAATTCTTTTAGCTATAATTTTTAATTATTCCATCAGTACTGGCGTTGATCCATATGCTCTTATCTTGAATTGTGCCTGTCTTTAAGATAGGCGATTCTTGTCATTTTAAAAACTATCGCCCTATTACGGCGTTACCCATTTTTACTAAAATCTTAGAAAAATTTTTCTTCACTCATTTATCTCAATATACTAGATAACCACAAAGGTTTTTGCCGTTTTTATGTTGCCATAAAAAGAAGCGATAGAAGATATGCAAATGAGTATACAAATCTGTCAGGGGGGAGCAGGAAGGCTAGACTGTATAAATACAGGGCTGTTGGGCATTCATTTCAATCACATCTCGTGCAGAAGTGAAGACAAATGGAGGCATCGAAGGAGATGGTTAGGTTTTGCTTGCTTTATGACTTCAAGGTGGGTTTGTCAGCAGCAGCATCAAGTCTCCGAATGTATATTGCCTTTGGGGATGATACTGTGAATGAACGCACTGCAAGGCAGTGGTTCCAGAAATTCAGGTCGGGAGAATTTGCCATTTCTGATGCATCCCGTAGTCTATTGTGTCTGGTGGACTATACACCAAATGGTTCACTACGAGCTGCTATCAACTGGCCAAATCATCACTGGGGACCTGTATTCCCAGCAGTTGGAACGTGCAATAGGCATTGCAGTAGAAGGAGTCAACATTGGTGAATCGCAAAAGGGTACTCTTCCTTCATAAGAATGCCAAGCCACATGTGGCATGGGTGGCCAGGAAAACCATAGAACAGCTGGGCTGGGAAACTATGTGTCATCAACCTTACTCACCAGATCTTGCTCCAACGGATTATCACCTGGTCCAATCTCTGGACAAGCATCTTTTTAGAAAATCCTACGACCTGCGAAAGGCACTCACGGACTTCGAGTCCAAGACCAGCAAGTTTTACAGCCAGGAGATTGATCAACTGGAGACACGTTGGCAGAAGGTGCTAGATGCCAATGAGAATTACTTTAGGCATTAGCAATACCATAATATTTGTTTACATCATTTTGTCTTCCGGAATTAAAAACGGCCAGAACTTTTGTGATTACCTAGTTTCTATGAATACAATTTTCTTAATCGTTGTCAGCCAGGATTTGTCCCTTCTCGAAGTGCGGAAACTGCTTGTCAAGATAACTCAAAGATAATATGTAGCAACTATTTACACTGATTTCACCAAAGCGTATGATTCAGTTTCAGTTCATTTACTACTTTGCAAGCTCTCTTCTCTATATGGAATTCATGGATTACTCTCTCTTGGCTTACTAGTTTACTATCGGACCGCAGATATTTTCTTTCTCATTCGGGGAGATTCTTCAATACTCACAAGAAATCTTGGGGTAGCTCAGGGTTCGACCCTGTTAATTAATTTACTTCTCCTAAGACTCGAAGTCCGAAAATATTGCTAAGGCAACTGCAAGGAAGCACTGCCTCGAGGGGTACTCGCAATTTCGTTGGGTTGTCAACAAATAAATAATTGAAACCAAAACATCCTCTATTAACTTATATTCTGCATACAACCATATACTGCAGAGGGCCAAGATATCGACTTACATTTCTTAATTTTGACACCTTAGGTTAGCAAAGAGGGGCCCTTTTAATAAACTAAGATAACTATAAAAAACGGATATTTATAAGAGAAAAGGACGAGACACAAAAACCCTGGAATACAATAAATAATAGTTATTAAATAAAAATGAAAAATAAAATAATAATTAACAATTAACAAAATATTTAAAAAATAGTAAGTAAAATCAAAATAAAACTACAAATATAAAATCAAATAAAAAGCTGACGTTTCGGATAGAGACTAATTCTCTAAAGGCAATTAAAACATTAGAGAATTATACTGAAGTTATGAAAAAAGTACTAAAGGACGATTTTATATATAGTTTCTTTTTTGTTATGGAAGTTACTACGAAGAATATAAAGGCTGATGGCCTGTAAAGAGTGACCAGGGGAATTAAAGTGTTTAGCGACAGGGGTGCCAGCATTGCTAAGAATATCGAACTTATGCCCGGCAATTCTGGAGCGTATGATTTTGCCTGTTTCTCCAACGTACTGTTTCTGGCATACTTTGCAATGTAACAGGTAAATTAGGTTGTGAGAAGTGCAGGTCAGGTTCTGGTTAATCTTGCAAGTAAAGTAGGAAGCACTGCTGGAAATGGAGGTAGCAGGGTTAAGGAAATGGAAAATGCCACAACACTTTGCATTGCAAGGAGAACATCCCTTAGTGGAAGTGCGTGGTTTTGTAATAGCAGCATGGACCAGAATATCTTTAAAATTAAATGTCCGTTTATAAGAAACTTTTGGTGGTTCTAGTAGCATGGAGTAGAGAATAGGAGAGTTGTCAATAATATGTTGATGTTTCCTTAGGATATTTTTAATACTATTGAGGGTTGGATGATAAGGAAGAACTAACGTAGGTTTTGTCATGGCTGGAGAAGGTTTGGGGTTGTTGTTAGAACGAGAATTGCGATGTTTATAGATAGAGGGGCGTATGACAGATTTGGGGTAGCCTCTTGGTTTTAGGGAGTGGGTAAGGGCATTATCATTGAAGTCCTTGTCAGACTGATTAGTGCATATTCTACGGATGCGAGTTAACTGACCGGATGGGATGTTATCCTTGCAATGGCGCGGATGGCAGGTGACGTAGTGTAAGTACTGGTGTTGATCAGTGGGCTTCTTATAGAGATTAGTAGACAATTTATTGTTAGTGATAGAGATATCCAAAAAAGAAACTGTCCTGATAGAGTAATTGTGAGAAAACTTGATGGAGGGGTGAATGGAGTTGGAATGGGTGATAGAAGATAAGAGTGAGTCTTCGTTGTGTGGCCAGATCAGGAAAATATCATCAATATATCGCAGCCAGACCAACGGCTTCAAGGGAGACGTAGAAAGTAGTTTGGTTTCCACTCCCCCATAAAATTATTACCATAGTTGGGAGCCATTTTGGAGCCCATAGCAGTGCCACTGGTCTGGATGTAATACTCATTGTTAAAGGTGAAGAAATTGGAGGTGAGGATGATCCGAAGAAGAAGGAAGATAGTATCAGTAGAAGGAACTTGGAAAGGTTTGTTAGCCTTGAGACGGTTGCACACAGCTTTACCCCCATCATCAGGAGGAATGTTAGTGTAGAGGAAAGAGACATCAAGCGTGCAGAGGAAGACGTTCTTGAAATTGTAGTTAAAGTCGTTAAGGCACTGGATATGGGAGAGAAAATCGTTAGTGTCTTTGATATAGGAAGGAAGACTGGGTGGGATGTGGCATATGTGGTGGGCGGCATAAGTAGATAGTGGCTCACAAAGTGTGTTGTTACAAGAGATGATCGGACGGCCGGGATTGCCAGGTTTATGAATCTTGGGAAGAAGGTAGAAACGACCAGGAGAAGTGAATTTAGAAGGAAAGGCCTTTGGACAGGGTTCTGATCTCGAGAGGCAAAACTTTAGTGGTTGATAGATTAATAACCGCGGTTGTGCCAAGAGTAGAAGAGCTGGAGGAGCTGGAGGTGGTAGAGGGAGGTGGTTTTTAAACAGGGAGTTCAGAAAATAGGTGGATAACGGATTAGACATAAAGTGGGATTTATTAGGGAAGGAAATACCATCTCTCTGAAATATATTAAATTTTTTGGAATAGAGAAAACCAAGTTTTTTGCAAATGAAAATATGAAGAGCATCAACATCCGAGGGATTAAGAAAGGGGAGAGAGTTATGTTGGAGAGAGACTGATAGAGGCTTGTGCAAATGTTGGAGCAATGGTTGCCACTCTGTCGCAAATTCATTCCACTGTTTCTGACTCTACCCGTAGCATCCTTCCTATCCTTAGTAACCATTGCTCCAGCATTTGCACAAGCCTCTATCAGTCCATTACCCAACATGACTCTCTCCCCTTTCTTAACCTTTTCCCAGCCAGCTATTTTTATGAGAAAATGATTCTTCTTACAGGGGGATAGAAAATATTTTTTAAAAAATTCAATAACTGATATACTGCTTTAAAATTTTAAGTTTGTGATCTTGAATATAATTGCTTTTGATTGGTAATTTTTTTGATCGATTAAAAGTAATGGTTTTTTTTTAAACAATACATTAAAATGTATAATAAAATTTTCTATTTGAAAAACTTGGTTTTAATCCATTTTTAAAAAAATTACAAATGTAATAATTTCGTATTTGAAAATAGCCAAAATTTAGGGAGAAATCTTTTCTAAATAAAGCAAACAAATTTTTTTTCATATCTCTATTTGTTTTTTTTTTAACGATTTTTTATATAATTGAATGTGGAATATTTTTACTTTTCTTTTTGAATATCTACGTAATTTGTGGTTAAATGGGTCACACTTGCCTGACAATAGCCAGAAAATAACATAATAGGATTTTAATCTCTTTCTTTGATAAAGCATAGATGTGGCCTTATCTAACTTCCTCATATTCTGAGAAGGGGACAATCTCAAATGACGTCATCAAGAAACGATCCCGATAGCAATGGTTTTAATTTTTGTGAAATAACTTATGAATAAAATGTAATTTACGAAAAAAAAATTTAAAACATAAATAAAACGTATCATTTTAATATAAGTCAATCAATAAATGGTTCAATTGTGCCCTGGAATTTTTTAATAAATTCGTAATTTTAGATGTTGCTAAGTTTCTCCATACACAAGCTTTCTAAAATTTCGAATATTATTGATTGTTAAAAATTTGGGGTATATAATTTATTTGCAGTTAATTATAAAGCTTCAAGAATTTAACAAAAGCAGTTTGAAGTTTTTATCGATAATAGAACATTTCTTATAAGCATTTTTTATAGTCATGATTTCAGCCCCCCCCCCCCTCCTTTGACAACACCTGTGGAAAATCATTTTTTTATTATATTTTCTCATTTAATTTTAAAATTTGAACGGATATACTAGTAGTAACGTGTATCTGAAAAAAATAAAAAAAAATTAGCAATTTATCTGTAATAGAATTTCAGTTAAATGCATTTAAATTTTGCAATGTGTTATATGCAATTGACATAGCTACAGGTGGCCTGATTAGGCCACCTCCGCTGGGAAAAGGTTAATCCCCCGGATATTGATGCTCTTCATACTTTTATTTGCAAAAAAATTGGTTTTCTCTCTTCCAAAATATGTAATAAATTTCAGAGAGAACGTATTTCCTTCCCTAATAAATCCTACTTTCTGTCTAATCCGTTATCCGCCTATTTTCTGAACTCCCTGTCTAAAAACGATCCACCTTCCTCTTCCAGCTCCAGTTTGTCCAGATCCTCTACTCTTGACACAACCGCGGTTATTAATCTATCAACCACTAAACTTTCGTCTCTCGAGATCAGAACCCTGTCCAAAGGTCTTTCCTTCTGTCCCACTCCTAATACTATTGACACTTTTGATATTTCCCCTGTCGATAATTTCAGCCGTGCCGTCAGATCTCGTTTTTACTTTTGCATGAATCCTTCCAATTCTACTCCCGCTACCAACTCAACCTTCCATATTCCCAGCGACTGGACCCCTCCTCATGACATCAATCCTGAACTTGAAGTTTACATCAAATCCATACAAAACGACATCCTCTCCATCACTAAAAATATTAAAAAACCTCTTCCTAACCTCACCAATAACGAATTCCTTTGTATCAAACGCCTTAACAATAACCCTGATATAACAATTAAACCAGCAGATAAAGGGGGCGCTATTGTTGTCATGAACACCTCTGACTACATTAACGAAGCTAACAGACAACTCTCTGATATTACCATCTACAAGAAACTAACCTCTGATCCTGCTGACACGTTCAAAACCATACTTCAAAATACCCTCTCTCAGTTTGAATCCTCTTCTGAAATCCCGCCTCTTCCTCCTTCCTAAATTCAATTCTCCTAGTCGTTTCTACCTTCTTCCCAAGATTCATAAACCTGGCAATCCCGGCCGTCCGATCATCTCTTGTAACAAAACACTCTGTGAGCCACTATCTGCTTATGTCGACCACCAAATACACCACATCCCACCCAGTCTTCCTTCCTATATCAAAGACACTAACGGTTTTCTCTCCCATATCCAGCACCTTAACGACTCTAACTACGATTTCAAGAACGTCTTCCTCTGAACGCTTGATGTCTCTTCCCTCTACACTAACATTCCTCATGATTATGGGGTTAAAGCTCTGTGCAACAGTCTCAAGGCAAACAAACCTTTCCAAGGTCTTTCTACTGATACTACCTGCCTTCTACTTCGGACTATCCTCACCTCCAATTTCTTCACTTTTAACAATGAGTATTACATACAGACCAGTAGCACTGCTATGGGCTCCAAAATGGCACCCAACTATGCTAACATTTTTATGGGGGAAGTGGAAACCAAACTAATTTCCACGTCTCCTTTGAAGCCGTTGGTCTGGCTGCGATATATTGATATTTTCCTGATCTGCCCACAGAACGAAGACTCACTCTTATCTTTTATCACCCATTCCAACTCCATCCACCCCTTCATCAAGTTTTCTCGCAATTACTCTATCAGGACAGTTACTTTTTTGGATATCTCTATCTCTTTCACTAACAATAAATTGTCTACTAATCTCTATAAGAAGCCCACTGACCAACAACAGTACTTACACTATGACAGCTGCCATCATCACCATTGCAAGAATAACATCCCATCAGGTCAGTTAACTCGCATCCATAGAATATGCACTAATCAGTCTGACAAGGACTTCCCTGCTAATGCCCTTACCCACTCCCTAAAAGCAAGAGGCTACCCCAAATCTGTCATATGCGCCTCAATCTATAAACATCGCAATTCTCGTTCTAACAACAACCCCAAACCTTCTCCAGCCCTGACATCTCGTATTATTGACAACTTTCCTCTTCTGCACTCCATTCTACCAGAATCACCAAAAGTTTCTTTTAATGGACATTTAATTTTAAAGATAATCTGGTCCATGCTGCTATTACTAAACCGCGCACTTCCACTAAGGGATGTTCTCCTTGCAATGCAAAGCATTGTGTCATTTGCCATTTCCATAACCCTGCTACCTCCTTTTCCAGCAGTGCCTCGTACTTTACTTTCAAGATTAACCAGAACCTGACCTGCACTTCTCACAACTTAATTTACCTGTTACATTGCAAAGTATGCCAGAAACAGTACGTTGGAGAGACAGGCAATACCATACGCTCCAGATTTGCTGGGCATAAGTTTGATGTTCTTAGCAATGCTGACACCCCTGTCGATAAACACTTTAATTCCCTTGGTCACTTTTTACAGGTCATCAGCCTTTATATTCTTTGTAGTAACTTCCATAACAAAAAAGAAAGAAAGCAATTCGAGTCTTTTCTTATTTCGAAATTTAATTTACTCACCCCTAATGGCATTAACCTTAGCAAAGGCACCATTCCCTCATTACCTTTCCCATATTCCTCTTCAACTTCAGCTATTCCCTAAGTTGTCACAGGCTCTCTGGGCCTTTTTTCTCCTTTTTTTCTTCTTTTTTTTGTATCTTGTCTCAGTTTTAATGTTCTGTCATATCTTTCTACTTCTATGTTCATTTTGTGTCCGTCCCTGTACTTTTTTTCATAGGCTCTCTGTACTCTATTATTTTAGTGACCTTTTTATTATGCGATACTATTTTACAGGGTGACTAGCGACTGGGCTTTGTCAATAAAATTGTGCAACCGGGAACGGTCAGGGATTATTTCAGGGAAAATTTTTATTCAAGGTAATTTTACGAAACCGTTTTGCTAGACACCCTAAACTTTTTTATAATTTTAATTTTGTATGTGTGATCCTATTGCATTATTTTTCGTTGCCCACTTATTACCTCCTATTTGTCCTCCTTCCTGGCCTATCCCAAAAATCTTCAAATTCCTCCTCTGCTTTTTCAGCCAATACGGTCTTACTGTTCCCTATGTTAACTACACTACTGTTTATAAAAATCGCAACACCCTGATGGAATGGTCTAATCCATACGCAATTTGCAATATTTGCATACAATGGGTCAGAGTATAAGTGATTAGATTTTCAGAGTAATTGCTTGAAAGAACACCATGCCTCGACGACGACGAAGGGTACCATATCAACAGCTGACAGACTTTGAAAGAGGACGCATAATTGGTCTGCGTGAAGCGGGATGGTCGTATCGTGACATTGCTGCTCGTGTAGGACGTAATGCAACGACAATTATGCGTGCATGGAGGCAGTGGAGCGAAGAGAACAGGGCACACCGAAGACCAGGCTCAGGAAGACCCAGTACGACGACACCGCGAGATGACAGACACCTCTATCGCATGTGTGTAGCAGATCGTACAGCCACTTCCACAGTGTTAGCACAACAGTGGGGTGCTACAGTAGGCAGGACAATGTCTGCTACCACTGTACGACGCCGTTTGATTTCCAGAGGATTGATGGCACGAGTACCATTGTTGCGGATTCCTTTGACTCAAAACCACCGGCACCTCAGGTTGCAATGGGTCCATCAACACCAACAGTGGCAAGCTGAATGGCAACAAGTTGTGTTTCGGATGAGTCAAGGTTTAACTTGCAGCACCATGACGGCAGGATACGAGTCAGAAGACATCGTGGCGAGCGCGACCTTCCAGAATGCATCCTGCAGCGTCATTCAGGACAAACGCCAGGGGTGATGGTGTGGGGTGCAATCAGTTACCATGGCCGTTCCCGTCTGATCAGAATCCATGGCAATCTGAACAGTGACCGGTACATCAGGGAAGTTGTGCAACCCGAGGTCATCCCCTTCCTGCAGAACCTTCCAGGCGCTGTATTCCAACAGGACAATGCCCGACCGCATGTGGCCAGAAATGTCCTCGCCTCTTTCCAAGCACATCAGACGCCCTTGTTCCCCTGGCCTGCTCGTTCACCAGACATGTCCCCAATCGAACATGTGTGGGACAGGGTTGCTCATCGATTGGCTCGTCAGACTCCTGCAGCAGCAACTGTGGATGAACTGTATACCCGTGTAGACAGAGCATGGCAGGACATTCCCCAGGCCCTTATTCAGAGCTTGTTTGACTCAATGCCACGACGTTTAGAGGCTGTAATTGCATCCCACGGTGGTTTCACCCGATACTAATGTGACAATAAAACGCATTGTATTGACCTGAAAATCTAATGGTTTCTTTTCTGACCCATGATATGCAAATGCTCCAAATTTAATGCAGATTGGGCTATTCCATAAGGGTGTTGCGATTTTTATAAACAGTAGTGTATATATAAAAGCGTCCTTTAGTACTTTTTTCTTGAAAAAAGTGACAGCTCGACAAACGGTGGCTATAAGAGAAATCACTCTGTTGGAACCGATGGTAAAGCGGATACCAGTCCGTGGATTGGTGTTGCTAATAAAAAATTCAGAAAAGGCACGAGGATCAATAACCTAAAGATTGTCCCCAGGATAAACGAAGAAGTCGTCAGCGCGACTAGAATGAGGAATCCGCAGAAGGTACAAGGCCGCTCGGCTAATAAAGACCATAGGATCACGAAGAGGTATGTACCGCAAATTATCATGCGGACTCATGGTATCCCGTTTAAGACGATTTTAACTGAGCTCAAGAAGAATGTTCCAGTGGAATAGATCACCGTTCATACGGGCAGAGCTGAAACCGTCAAGGTTAAATGTGAAGATGAAGAAACACACAAGAGGTTATTCTCTGGAATTAAGTCTGATAATATTTTAAAAATTCAGCATCATCAACTGAAGTCGGAGAAGGTCTTGAAATACGTAATTCGTAATGTGGATGTTACGTAGGACCTCGATGACTTCCAAGAAAACCTAAGAAGAGGCAACTACTTCCCGGAAAAAGTTATTCGATTGAGGAAAGCCAAAATATCCATTGATATATACCCAACTGTGCGTGGGAGGGGGGGGTGCCGTAAGGAACCCCTAACGAAAATTCACCCCCAAGCACAGCAGGAGCGGGTTTTTGAACTTGCACGGGGTGGATGTTATATTTGCAATGAGTAGAGGCTGATAAACGATAAAACAAACATTTTAATTCATTAAAGATACCAATTACATATACTTATCATTAATGTTAAAATTGGGGCCCCACATCAAAATACGACATAAATTCATACAAGGTAAATATTAATGATTCTGAACATCTAAAAGAACTCTAAAAAATCAAAGTAAATTGTTTCCAACTTCTGCTTAACTATAAGCACGCACTAGCACATGGGCTGCCTTGAAACGATCATACTACGTACCATCAGTGGTATGCCTTCTACAATTGGGCCTTACCACAACATGTTGCAAGCTTTTAAACAAGAAATGAATAGACATAGGGGCTCACCAAGGAACGCACTCTCCTTTGATATGTTGCCAATCCTGTGTTTTTTATACACCAACGCGATTGGACCACAAGGGGGGGAGAGCAGTAACCCCCTAATTACAGACGCTCAAACTATACAATAGCTGAAAAGGACGCTACGATTTCCCCCTCTATTCACTCCCGAATATCAGCTTGATATGCAACGATACCCTCCTTTTAACCATATGCTACTATTCAGCATGAAGTAGTACGATTTAGTATGCTCTTCTCTAAGTAGTTTTCGGCCAACCACATGTGTCAAACTTTGCTTCACAACGTATGCAAGAACAGTACGAAAACTGCACTCAAAAGTTTAATAAAACAGCTTAATATTTAAAATTAAATAATTCATAAACATAAGAACGGACTTGAACATTGATTATTAAGCAGTTCTTAAGCATTGAAGGCATTAAAACTTAAGTCAATAATTGCCGACTAACGTTAGTTTAATTTTGTGTCCATATCACACAAACTAACAACTGCCTTGCTCATTGCGTCATAGAGAGATGCCACATAGGCCACAATTGAACTTTATGGGCACTACTTTAATCCGACGCGTTCCATCTCAAAAGTTAATAGTTGTTATTTAAAACAATCTGTCATCTATCGGGGAATAATATAAAAGAAAATTAGAACAATCTCACCAACTTCCAAGTAGCAATATTCTTATTTTGGTCGATAATTATCGCTTCGGATTTCTCTAAACATGCGACGTTCCATCTTGCAATACTGATGACTGCAGCTCATCATATTTTGCCGACACCTCCGGGATTCCAGGACAGGTCCCCTTGCTTTCGATTTATAAGTATCGTGAAGTCCTGCTACTCCTGTTCAAAATTATAACTGTACTATCAACATGGGCTCAAAACTCCGTCTCCAACATCACTGCTAACACGGGCGGGAGGGGCAAAAAACGATCTTTTTTTTTTTCTCTTTTCAGCGATGCTTGCCTGCAAAGCGTCAACAACGATCGCTCTCTCTCTCTCAACATTCCCTCATTCCCTCCGGGTTTGTTGAGGCGCAAATACTGAGAAAAGCTGCCCCAACAATGTTTGACTAAGATTACACAAACAATTGCGGCAGCTTCCCTCAGATAATTTAAAAAAAAACAATGCTACTCCGAACGATCGGAAAAATATAATGTACGTATTAAAAAAAATATTTCCAATACCCCAAACTGACTTGTTTTTATTTAACAAAAAAAAACAAAATTCCACACACACGATCCATATTCGTATCCAAACATACCACAAAACACTCACCCAACTACCACAAAACGATCGCTACAGCACTCATTTATTCAAACAAATACACTTAAATCACAGACATTTGCATAAACGACACCAACCAACTATAAAACGAAAACAAAATATGAAACGAACTCAAAACACACACTGACACCAGTCACAGATATGCCGATGGTTTTGGTTCTACTCCCGAACACCGAACACAACCAGTCATTAAAAAACATAAGACGTATTGGGCCGCTGGCAGTTTTAGTGGAGGCCTTTCGAGGGAACAAGAAACCACTACAGTGTTACAACTGCCTGCGCTTCGAACACGGGCTGCAGATCCTCGTAATAAATGTGCTGAGGGGCACCAGTCAAGAGATTGCCCCAAGATCAAAGGACAAGACCACCCAAAGTGTATCAGATGTGGTGGACAGCACACATCAAGCTACACGAAATGTCCAAAATACCCCCAGGTTCAAAGGATGTCTAGTTCTAAAGTGACAGCAGGCAAATCCTATGCTGCTGCTGTGTCTACGCCGGAAGATAAAGGCCTCAAAATCAACGACCTACCAGGTAGGTATAAACAATTAGGTCGTATCTTTCATCTGTTTTCTAATCTAGGCAAAACTTACCCACAGTTGAGTAGGCTCCTTACGACCAACTAATTTTAGTATGGCTGCACAACGTTATACTATAATCAACAAAGGTGAACTTTGGTGTGTGATTTGGAACGCTAGGGGCATTCCCCAAAAGCGTATCGAGTTTCACAACTTTCTGATAAAGCAAGAAATCGACATTGCTTTCCTCAGTGAAACTCACCTCAAACCAAGCCAAGACTTCAAGCTACCTGGCTAATGTGTGTACCGTAAGGATCGAATGGCTTCAAATGCTGCAAGATGTGCATCTGGGGGCGCTGCGATCATCATTAAGAAGGGAATTCAACCCCAAGAATTAGTATCCAAGTCTTTTGCAGGTATGGATTCGGCCTCTATCATTATCAATGACGTCTCCTGTAGTGAAGTGAAGTTCGTGGCGCTCTACAATTCACCTAACATTATCTTGATATTTGTGAGCTTGATGAACTCTTCAGTGGTGATGCTCCAGTCGTCCTGGCTAATGACCTAAATGCCAAACATCCAAGCTGGAACTCCACAAAGCAGAATTACAATGGCTTGATTCTCTATAGGTACATACATGATACCATAGGTAGATGTGATATCATCGCTGCTGGACCTGTGGAGGACACCTACTACTGCAACCACTCCCCTAGTAGTGACGTTTTGGACATCTCGCTCTTGAAGGGGTTCTTCAAACTGTACAATATTTTCACGATTTATGACCTTTCTTCTGACCACAAGCCTGTGGCGATGAATTTTGACAATGTTGACATAAATTTCCGACAGGAACTCGTACATCATCAAGACTGGAAGCTCTACAGATATTCTTAAGGACTATGGTTACCATCCCAACGTTGCTTACTGTACAAAGGACATCGATCAACTTGTTGATGACATCACCAGATGTATTAACAGTGCCATAGAAGCTAGTAAGTGTGCATCAGAGAATAAACCTTCTCATCGAATCCAACTCACTCCTGGAATCCAACGCCTAATTGCTGAAAGAAACAAGATCCGCAGACTATGGCAACGCTATGGTGAACCTTGGCTCAAAACCAAGTACAACAAGTTAGTGCGAAGAGTTCAAGAGGAGATAAAAGAGCTTCGCGATGCTAGATGGAATGAAAAACTCAAAAGCTTGTCAGCTCGCGACAATTACATTTAGAGTATGGTCAGAGCTTTACAGAAGAAGAAGAATGTTACGCTTCTTCAGTCCATACACCACAAGGTGATTATGTGCAAACTGATCATGACAAGGCCCAAGTCATTGCAGGTTCACTGGAAATGCAGTTTGTTACTCCTATCAACGATATGCCCGAGACCCAAATCATGTCTCAGCGTGTGGAAGAAGGTATTGTCAACTTTGATGAAGTCCCACAGCATTGAACTCAAGAACAGCATCGAGGCTGGAGAAGTCGCCACCATCATGTGTAAACTGAAAAAGCAGAAAGCTCCAGGTAGAGTAAGGTGAGTAATAACGCCCTTATAAATCTCCCGAAGAACTTTACTGACTATCTCACTAATATCATTAAAGTCTGCTGGAAATTTTCTTACTTCCCTGTGGCTTGGAAGCAATCTATTGTGTTGAGTATGCCAAAGCAGGGGCAAAATCCTGCAATTCCGGCGAGTTACTACCTATTAGCCTGCTATCCACGATGTCCAAACTGTTGGAGAAACTGATTCTCGTCAGATTCCAAGATCACTGTCTAGCAAATGACCTTTTTCGGGAACAGCAGTTTGGCTTTCGTGCTGCCCACTCTTGTCTGATGCAGATATGGTGGCTCATTGAAGACCTGACCACCCCCCTGAACCTCTCCAGGTATTGTGGGGTAGTATTTCTGGATGTCAGTAAAGCTTTTGACCATGTGTGGCATGAGGGCCTTGTCTACAAAATGACCAGACACGGGTTCCTTGCCTATTTGATTTTTCTGGTGAAATCCTTTCTTGACGGCAGATCCTATCAAGCCAAAGTTGGAGAAAATCTTTCCACGCCTCGTGTTGTAAAGGCCAGTGTCCTTCAGGGTTCTGTCCTTGGGCCTGTGCTATTTAATTACTTTGTACATGATTTCCCGAAACCCGATAATTGTAATCTGTATTTTTATGCGGATGATACTACCATTATGGCATGGACACACCCGCCGGCTCACGTTTTCACTCGGCTGCAGTGCGCCTTGAAGCGGTTTGAAGACTGGTTTAACTGCTGGAAGTTGAACCTTAACGTCGGAAAGTGCAAGGCTTTGTACCTCAATAGGAAGCTCAAGCGTCCCCCAGATTCTCTTGTTCTGTTCAATAAGAAACTGGACTGAGTGGACAACTACAAATATCCGGGAGTTATCATTGACTCAAGAATCTCATGGAACCGGCATATGTCCTATGCTCTGAACAAAGCGAAGAGGGCTAAGTACAGTATCATAGCTCTCATGGGTCGCAACAGTTCCCTCAGCATTGACAACAAGCTACTTCTGTACAAATTGAATATCCAGACCATACTCCTCTACGGCATGCCTGCGTGCGCGACTATCTGTAAAACCAGATGGAGTGAACTACAGTCAGTCCAGAATGTTACCCTGAAAACCATTGCTCAGCTGGACAGAAGGACAGTAAAAAACCAATCCATCCACATGGATTTAAACATGGCCCATATCAGAAAATTTATACAGGATCTCCTTTTAATTATGATACAGAAGATCTAGACTCACGATAATAAACTTGTGAATGGAATACTGAAGAACTCATTGAATATGAACTAGCATACGAAGTATCATAAACCGAGGCACGTTCTTGACGTCAATTTTGAAAATATTAGCAACGTCTCTTTCCCAGACTACTGGAAGATGTGATAATCTTCCTCCTCCTTGTGTTTTTTATTTCGTTTGTATTTTGTTTCTGACAATCGTCAATCTTATTTTCTTTTTTGTATAATATGGAAGACCGCTTGGGTTGATTAGGCGTCCAGACTATCTCAGTGTATTTCATTTGGAGTTTATTCTGCTTGGATGAGCTTTGTGAAAACGCTACTTTCGTTCCATCCTAACAAATGTACACTTCACTGTTCGATTGTCGACTTTTTTAATAACTTCAGGGTATTTCTTGTGGAATTTATTCTGGTAGGGTGAGCTACGTGAAAGCACTGCTGTTATTTCACTGTTCGATTGTCGATTGTCGATACTATTTTCATAACTTCAGGGTAATCCTCTAATATTCTAATTGCCTTTAGAGAATTATCCTTTTTGCTTTGATAAAGGATAGCCCCTATCCGAAACGTCAGCTTTTTATTTGATTTTATATTTCTAGTTTTATTTTGATTTTACTTATTATTTTTTAAGTATTTCGTTAATTGTTAAATATTATTTTATTTTTCATTTTATTTAATAACTATTATATATAGCTATAAAAACTTATCACTATGGGTTAATCTTGCTTACGAAACGTTACTAGGTGGTTATGCATACTGATTGCAATGTGACAACACAAAACACGCGCCAATAAGCTCACCTAAGTGCAGGAGTTACAACTGCAGAGCAGAGGCACCACCTGTAGCTAGCGTGTCCACTATCGGAATAGGGACCAACAAATATTCCATGCAAACCGACGACACCACGTGCCATATGACCCCTTTATAGGGGAAGGGGGAGGACAGAAACCCCTGTGTCCGTTTTCCACGTATGACACACCAACAGACCAGGATTTTGGTTCACTAAACTCCGTGCTCTGTGCAATGACGCAACAACCTGCCAACGGCCCTGAGTTTTTTTGCGCACTCCTTTAGTTATGCAGTCGCACACCCTAATTTTTATCTAATATTATCACCTACAACAGACATCTTAAAAGCATTCTTAAACTATTGACATAACACTGTAAATGTCAAAGACAACATTCTTCTAGTCCGCATTTCATTCAGCAGAATTCGGGTCTACTATAACGAACTGTCTTAGATACAGTTTCTGTTTATGGTGATTCTCAGGGACTATGGTCGGGTATAATTTAATAGACTTATCACTTCGAGTCACTCACTGACAAAACACCCGCACGTCGCAGGACTCTCGTCATGGTATTTAAAAACATACGAAAAAGTTCACTCACCAATATGACCTCTAATTGCACTAGTTGCAGCCATTACTGCCCAATATAAAACTTACAACCTCTTGGCTGGCGTCGCAGGGCATATGACCCCATTGAACGTTGAAAAAACCATGTTTCCAGGAAATGGACAATTAGCAATTTTATGTAGCTTATTGTATGGGTAGAAGTTTTATACGTATGCTTTTTTGTTAATTAGTTTTACATTAAGATCATTGATTATTGGGTTATTGTTATAGTTTATATCAGTAAGGTTGTATATTTCTAAGGTGAAGCTAGCAAGAGTAGCTAAGTTACTGCTTATCTAAATTTTATTTTCTTATTCGATAATCACATTTTGTTTATTCAAATAAAACTACTATTTTGGTCCCTGACATTTGGTGTCATTACTGCTAACCAGCATTGCTACACTTTCCACTGTGTATCTATTCGGAATGGGACACTTATGTACTTTCTGTCTTTATTATATACCTACAAATATGAAGTTTCCTAATTAGTATTTAGTTTAAGCTTTTACCAAATATTTCTTGCTTGTATTATTCGTTATAAACTTTGCCTTTGGCCTACGCAGTTTTGTTTTATTATATATATATCAGCCTATTTGAATACTAATTCAGTTTTTTTAATGGGCTTTTTATCACCATTATTACAATTACCTTCTGTTGGTTATATAAAATTTCCGGAGCTTTGTACGTTTTTATTTATTCGTTTTTATGTGTGTTTAGTTTTGCCGAAGTTGGCTTTATTAAGTTTGCTTATACGTTCTGTTACATTGGATTTAATTAAGTTTAAGGTTTTGAGGATTAATTAGACAGAATTAGAATATTGGATTATTTATTCAAATGAGTTATTTAAATTGTCGCTTGTAATTGCTAAGCCAGTTTCAGAATTTAAGATTATATATAAAGTTTTAGAAGGGTTTTAATGCAGGGAAGGATTAAATAAAGTTATTAATTGTTTAAATATTTTTTATGGGTGGGTGTTAGGAGTTGTTAAAAGGGAGCCAAGTTTTAATGTTTGACAGAAGGAAAAAGTAAGAATCAGTTTACACATCATTGTTTTGCTTGCTAGAAACATATTCAAGGTCTAAAAAGCATTGAGGGAGATAACTAGTGGAATAAGAGAACCGGATGACAGTAGGTAGAAAAACAGGAAAGAGAAGGTAAGATTTTGACTTTGAAATCAAAGGGGAGCAAGAGACAAGATGTGATCATGTGAATGAAAAAAAGTTTTATTAGTCTAGAATCAGTTAGAGAGGTGGTTTTAAGTTTGATTGACAGACGAATTCACATTTTTTGTGATGGTTAATCCACGTATGATTGGCTATTGAAAATCGAAAGTTTTGTTAGCAATTCTAAGAGAAAGAGATAGTCAGAGAGAGAAATGTAACGATTCAATAGAGCAGACGTAAGGAGCCATGACTCCCTGGATTATAACTAATTTCAGCTTCCATCGGTTTAAATAATTAGAAATTCTAAATTGTATCTTAATATCAGTTAGTCAGAGTAATTATGAGTTTAAGTTAATAAGTTAGTTGAGTCCCAGACCTGTCAAGAACACCCATTAAGTCAAGATCCTATTCCATCAAATGTACAAGTCAAGAGCGACCCCTGAATCAAGCAATTAGAGGACAAATTATGTCAGTTCCAGAAGACAGACTGAGCCCTGTAAGGTACCCAGATCCAGTATTAGAAGCTAGAGATGCCCTATCTGTGAGCCACTCGGTTGGATGAGATGGACCCCCCCCCCCCCCCTCCAAGCCAAGTGGACAGATGGAAAAGACACGGTGCTGCCTAACCTTTCACATATGTCTAAAATGTTCAATCTTTAATTCGTACACATATATCTATAAATACCCTGATATTATTTTCTTATTATCATATTGGGAACGAATTAGAATTAATTCTATCAAACAGTGGGAAAGAAAGTTACGCTTATTTAAGCATTCATTTATTTCGTAGAGAACCCTACATATCTTATCCTAAATTCTATATTGTATCTAGTAAACCATTTGTTAGCATGTATTAACGTTTTAGACTCAGTCCCCTATTCTGTGACATTCATTATTACTTGGTAGATACTAAAGCCATTATTTCTGTTGTACATTCAGAACAAATTGGAGTATTTACAATTTAGAGTTCCTGTTTGAACATTGTAACTAACTTGAAATGATTATTGCTAATATGTAATTATTGTTGCACCAAGAAATTCCGATCATTATTCAATAAGCTTTAATCTAAACGAATTCTTATTTGTCATTCACTTGTTATACATCTTACACGATAATCATTAAGTCTTTACTAGACACTGTGTTTAATTACTGAAACATATAATTAGTCATATTGAAAACAAGTCGTCTTTAATTACCTTTGAATCAGTATAATTTAGATCCTTAAATTCGATTGCAAACCAAATTGAAATTCCTAATTTAAACTTTCATTAACATTTATATTGCAGTTCCATTTATTTTTTTATATACCTTTTGTTGACTGTTAAATAAATCTTATTTTCATTGTTAAGTCAGTTGCAAGTGCCTAATTCTTTCTTCTTGGGCCGACTTGATAGCAGGAGGTATTTAGTATATAAGCGGATAATACAAATTATTATAAAATACTTTGTGAATAGTATAAATCACTGGTGCAGTCTTTTATCAATCATAAATATAATTGAAAACTCGACCATATTACCTATGAAAATTATCCTCCGGATCCTTACATAACTGTCGCAGTCGGACAGGATAGTGTAGCGATTAAATTAAGCATATTCAAATAAGAGAATTTACATAATTTGCATACTTATTAGCATTATTTGTATGTGTAACTTATGTTAAGTAATCATTAAGATTAAAATGAAGTAACAATAAAGTGGGTCATAGAATTAAGACCTGAGACGAAAGAAAGGCACTGTTGGTAAATTATTATATTAGAGATAAGCTAACAAAATAGGTCAAGATGAATCAAGCCCCTGTGTTGCAGTCATTTGCGCTAGCAGGCAAAATAAAGCCATATGATGGATCTACTGATCCAGAGGAATTTTTTTTGCGAATAGATGAAGTTGGAAAGGTAATGAATTGGGGAATAGACACTAAATATAACGTAGCCAAAATTAAGCTACCAGGGTATGCACATTTTTACTGTAGAGAGGATGAAGAAATGCGAACAGTTACAACCTATGAAATCTTAAGAAAAGCATTGAAAGAGCAATTTGGAAAAGAGCTTGGAGGAGAAAGTGAAAGATTATTCAGAGAATGTCAACAAAGTATACAAGAATCAGTCCACCAGTATGCGACCTGGTTACAGAGTCTAGGAAATAGAACAAAGCATATGATAGTAGGAGAGGGAGTGCTAGTAGAAAAAAAGTGTGCATATGCTCAAGAAATCTTAGATGAAAAAATTTTAGAGCATTTTGTAGAAGGATTGTTGCCACCAGAAAGAAGAGTTGTTATGTTTAAGAAACCAGAGAATTTGAAACAAGCAATAGAACAAATGGAGGAAGAAGAGGAAATTGTAAAGAAAGGGGGTTTAGAGGGTATGTTTTGAATCCAATTGGGAAAGAAACAAGAGTGTCATTGAGCCCAAAGGCCGAAGAACAAATCAGTAGGTGAATAGAGAACCGATTGCGTAGAAAGGAAAGCACGAAGACATACCGAGAGCGCACTGTAAGCGAAAGAAGGCCAAGCGAATATTACCGACCGCCCGCAATTAGGCTGAGGTTCGACCGCAGAGCGAGGGCAACGCATGTGGAGAAAGCGTGTACAGATCATTTGCTATAATTGTCATTTAAAGGGGCATAAAAGAAAAGATTGCGTAAACAAGGCGTTTCACAGGTAAACTCTTATTATTGTTTAAAGGAAGAGCATTCGATCCGTTATTGCAAAGAAAGGTTACAGGTGGATGCTAAGATTGTAAAAGAGCAGGCGACTTAGACACACGAGCGTGCGAACAGCCCCCCTCCCGAAGGAAAGGAAGAGAAGGAAGCAGATGAAGGAAAAACGTTACAGATGGCACACATTTCGGAGGATCCCGGAGAATTAATGATTGAAGGCACATTAGGAGAGGTGAAAGTAAAATTCCTGGTTGATAATGGAGCAAAAGTTACTCTAGCAGGTGAGGATATAGTACAAAAAATAATTGAATTGGGGTATAAAGTAACCGAGGTTAAAGAACCCGCTATAAAATTAGTCGAAGTCACTGGACATAATTTCCCTACGAAAGGTATTTATTTGATTAAATTTAAATTTGGTAACAAAAAGTATACGTTAAAATGTTATATTTGGCAGAGAAGAGAAGAAATACCATATCAAGCTATATTAGGCAGATATGCACTCTCCAAATATGGCTTTGTCATCAATTTTCAAAATAGATTGTTACAGGCAAAAGATGCGGATATCCCCTTCGTGGGCATCCAATCGAAAGTAGATTGCAGGGTTTGCGCCTCGGAGATTACAAACATCAGAGCATTTATGGATACCGTTCCTTTTCATAGTAAAAGCAAAATTCCCTTTTCCCTTTACTCAGAGTCTGTTTGTGAAGGCAGGTTGGTGAGTCAAGATTATAAAGAGTGCATAGGAGTGTTGGAGCCAAAAGATCTTTCAGAGCCAGGGTTGTTAGCAGCAAAGGTACTAGTGAAAGTATCGCAAAAGGATACAATCCCAATTCGAATATGAAATTATTCAGGAGAGACCATTACAATACAGGCAAATAAAACTATTGGGCATCTGAGCGAGGCAGAGGAGGAGAAGGTGGAATTAAGTTCCTCCATAGAGGAAGGAAAAGAAACTAAACTAACAAAAGATCATTTAATCCCTGACAAAAGAACACCATTGGAAAACCTGTTGTATAAATTTAATGGCACATTCTCGCATTATGAGTGGGACCTGGGATGCTGTAAGATTGAACACCACAATACTGGTTCCTCCCCCCTGTAGTTCAGCCCCCATACAGACTTCCTTATTCACGAGGTATCATGAAGGAAATGATAGAGAACTTTTTGAAACATCAGGTCATTGAACCCAGTTCAAGCCCATGGAATGCACCAGCATTGTTAGTTAAGAAAAAGGATGGGTCTTATCGATTCGTGGTAGACTATCGTAAATTGAACAAAGTTACCACGGTTGATTCGTCCCCCCTACCCAATGTGAATGAAACTTGAGTCAGCTAGGAAAAGCAAAATATTTCAGCGTTTTAGATGCGAATCAAGGTTATTTTCAACTTGAAATCAGTGATTCAGAAAAGACAACGTTCAGTACCCCGGACGCAAAATTTCAGTTTAAGCGATTGCTTATGGGTTTAAACAATTCACCAGTGCTATGACAAAGAGCCGCCAATTTCATAGTCAGAGGTCTACAGGACCATATTCTCTGTTTTTTAGATGACTTCATTACATTTAATGAGACATTCGCTGAACATTTAGACAGTTTAGAGATGTTGTTTATAAGGTTACAGGAAGCGAATCTCAAACTCAAACCTCGTAAGTGTCAATTTCTGAATGACAAAGTTAAATTCTTAGGTCATGTTGTCTCGTAGCATGGTATTGCTCCTCATCCAGAAAAAATAACAACTCTGAAATACTTCCCCAGGCCAAAGAATGTTAAAGAAAATTCAATCTTTCTTGGGATTGGCAAATTATTACAGGAGGCATGTGAAATCTTTCAGTGCCATTGCAAAGCCATTATCTGAATTAACTAAATTAGACACACCTTCATTTGGCCCGATGAAGTAGAGAAAGCATTCCTAAACCTTAAGCAACTCTTAGTTTCAGCAGTAATATTAAAAAGTGCGGATTTTTCTAAACCATTTCTACAGATGCTAGCTCGTATGCGTTAGGTGCAGTATTATCCCAGCGCTTCGATGGAAAGGAACACCCTATTGCGTAATGCAGTCGTTTGTTAAAAAAGAGTGAACTGAATTACTCGGTGATCGAAAAAGATGTTCGATTACTCGGTGATCGAAAATATTATTCAGATAGACGGAATCGATGGATCTTAGCACTGAGGTTTGGTTTGGTTTGTTTGGTATTAACGTCCTTTTCAACTGCTATGGTCATTTCAGGACGGCGTTATAGGGGCCGCAAATTTTGCCTCGCAAGGGTTCTTTAACGTGCAGCCGGCAAACGACTACACGGGACCAACGGCTTTACTTCCCTTCCGAAGGAAGTGCGTGATCTCAGAATTTCCCCCTGAAAAATCCTCGTCGTCCTCGGCCGGGATCGAACCCGCATACTCGGGCATCAGAGGCGATCACGCAACCGCTGAGCCACCGAGGCCGATCTTAGCACTGAGACATACAACTGAAGATGGAAAGGCAAGGAGACCGAGTCAACAAATGAGGGTGTGCATTGACCACTTTCAGACAGGTAAGCACTGTTGATTGTGGGTAAATATACTATGTTAAGAGGACAATCGTAAATCGAAAATCATTTATATAAAATCAGCGACGATAGACTTTGTCACAACAAAGAAAAAAATCCAACAATGAGTTATCTAACAATGGGTTATTTCCCGATTATACAATTGGCTGGCTTCGCTTCTAGTATTACTTTTTGTAGGGTAGCCTCATCTAGAAGAAAACTAACCAGATTACGTTCCAAGTAATGAAATTCCACGTTATGAACGAGCAAAAAAGAACAAGAATAAATTTTATTCGTAATGACTGGTTTTCCGCGTTTTCCATCATGAAAATGTACAATTTAATAGAACTATTCGTGCGTAGCCTAGGCCGATCTAATGCTGCTATTGCCAACCAGTTTTGCACATCTCTCTCACCAGATGGCTTGAGCATGCGCATTAGAAATAGGAAAAAACCGGATTGAGGAGTTTTAGCCCATTTTAATGCTAATTTATAAGTTTTATTGTTAGTTCCCAACATGCACAGCTGCATTTGAAACAGAATTGTATTTTTCGTTTAGATCTGAAGAACTCCGATCTTCATTCCTATGAAAGATCAAAGAGACCATTTTAGCATTGGAACAGTAATATTTTTCCGACTAGTTAAGCAGAAATTGAATCGTGGTAAATAAATATTTGGCCTACCTGGATGCTGGACATCAGAATGTGTTGATATCTTGAATAGAACAAACGATCCATAGCGATGCGTCAATCGTTGTCGCCACCGCAGTCGTATGAAGCCTGGCCCATTGTTTGTGAGGCGTGGACTAATCACCCCCGCGGCACAACTTCGTGGCATTCTGGCGATTCAGTTGTACAATCGAACATTATCCGTATGAAATTCCTGAAGAGAAGCCAAGAAATCCAGCCCAGAACGAACAGTATACATTATTCCAGTCCTTGTTACAATAGCGTAGGTCAAAGTGCATATCGCAGATACATTCATTTCGAAGTCTTTGTTCTCTACTCACCGCATGGCACGAGATCAATCTTATAGTTATGCAAGCACCCATTTCTCATTATTAAAAAGTATATTCACAAAACAAACACTTCATTCCTAATAGAAACATTGAGTAGTGATGGTAATATTCCTTGTGGCAGTGTATGAATAATACGTTGTTTTGGTTTTGGCTGGTCCGAGCAGGAGAACGTAATGAAAGGTTCGAACAAGAAGAGCCTCAGGAAGTAACGCCATCTACTGAGACCATATACAACTCAAGTCTAAATTTTCTTTCAGTTTTAAGAGAAATAACCGATTATGAGACTAAGATAATAATTCATGTTCTAAATAGGAATTTAATGAAGAAATCCTCACTCCTCTAGAGTTAATTGAATATTATTATTTAAGAAACAGTTTTGAAAAATTTTATTTCTTTCAAGATTTATTCCCGACATTCCATTTGATAAGCTTGACCAGCTGGTAACCTAGATAATCAGAGAAAGCTAAACAAACCCAGTCCGACCCCTTTTTCCTTGTGAATGGAACCTGTCTTAACTATTGTTCCCGGATTAGCACTGAAAGGAGAATCTAACTTCCCCGAATAAATAAAGAGAAATTTTATCAGAAGTAGAAAGTTTTGCACAAATAATAAATTACATTAAATTATAACGATGTTTAAATTTTACTACAGACAATATACGAGCCATCAATACACACTTCATATAAATAATAAATCTTTTCAATTTAATACTTTTAAGAGTTGATTCTTTGTTAAACCATGGGTTAGCCTATCTACTCTCTGGCTTAATAATAAGTAAACGTCTCCCCCTTGTTCTCTACAGATGACAAGACGGGATGGCGGGTGCTTAGCAGCTTAATATGTTATTGTGGTACTTAAGCTATTGTCTAAGAGTTGTGTAAGAGCTCCGCCCCCCCCCTCCTCGACATAATACCAATATTGCGCTGAGAATACATTTATATAAAATTTATAACTAGTAGAAGGTTACATGCACATATTAATCCATTTATTCATTGTTTTGAATAAAAATTCAATATAGAACATTTTTAAGCATTAAACATAAAATATTTTTGGTGATATAACATTGTTCTATCCAATTTCTATTTCTTCTATTTTAAATTTAATTGTGGCCGAGACGGTAACCGGACAATTCAGAACATGACAAATCAGAACATGACAAGTCAGAACATGACAAATCAGAACATGACAAGTCAGAACATGACAATTCAGAACATCACTAATCAGAACATGACAATTCAGAACATCACTAATCAGAACGCTGATAAATCAGAACTATGCCAAATCAGAACTGTCACAATTCAGAACAATGACATATCAGAACATAGATAAAACAGAACAATGATTAATCAGAACTGTCACAATTAAGAACTATGACTAATCAGAACCTTGTTTAATAACATTATTTAAGGGAGCTGAAGATAGTGTTGGGCATTATTGAAAAAAAAACGATATTTCGGTAATCGATTTTTCGGGAATATTTGCTAAAAATACAGTCATTGCCATGTTTTCTGGTTTAACTCTATTCCTTTTTTCTGTGATTATTTGGCCAGTCTTTGAAAAATGCCGCTCACACGGAACTGAAGTTCCCACAACACATAAATATTTTTCTGCTATCTGAAATAAATCAGGAAATACTTCTTTGTATCTTTTCCAGATCTCCATGGGTTCTGTTCGTCTGTCTTTTACAGAAGGTACATTTAAATATTGACGAAGAGTGAAACTTTATGTTGAAATTTTGAATTTAGAAAACTGGGTTCTAACTTTAAAAGTTGAATATACCATTAAAAATAGGGGTTCCTATTTAAGATTTCAAAATAGGGGTTCCACAAGCAGATGTGAAAGGGTGCTACTTTCATCTATGCCAGAGCGTTATTAGGAAGATCAACAGTGTTGGCTTAAAGGAAGCGTACGAGTCTGATATAAACGTGAAGTTGAAACTGAAGTCCCTACCTGCTCTCTCTTTTGTGCCAATACTTGAAGTAAGAACTGTCTTTGACCAACTAGCTGCCACATTTCCGGATGAGCAACGCTACAATGAGGTTCTCACATATTTCTTCTCTACCTACATCGAAGGAGCTGCAGGAAGATCACCTCTATTCCCAGTAACAATTTGGAAACATTTTGAGGCTGCTGCTGAAAGATGTCCTAAGACTACAAATTGTTGTGAAGGTTTTCACAACACCTTAAATTCACTTTTTCATTGTAGCCACCCAAGCATTTGGAACCTATTCGAAGGATTAAAACGAGACATAGCTTGCCAGCTATTATTATTAGCCAATCCCCAGAAGCCACAAAAAAGAAGTACGACACCCTGAGTATTAGAGTAGCAAGAATTGTGCAAGAATATCATGCGGAAGAAGACAAATTAATATTTTTACGTCGAATGGCCAATCTGCAGTGATTACTTTTTTGTATTTTGTCATAGTCCATATTTTCATGATTAAATTCGTTTAATAATAAAATTCAAAGTATTTCACAATTAATACCATACATATGAATAAATTTACGTTCTCTTTCGTCACAGTTCTGGATTGTGACAGTTCTGATTAATCAGAGTTAACCAGAAAACATGGCAATGACTGTATTTTTAGCAAATATTCCCGATAATTTGTGGCAATAAAAATAGCTATTATTCAATGTAATTTACCTCGTTTTCCTTATTTGTTTTAATTCAATAAAATTGAAATGTTTGGCATTCAATCTGACGCCTTTGTTATGTATTTTACTTGAAAACTAATTAGAATGGAAAATATCGATTTTCATATCGATATCACTTTAATAAAAATCGATTAAAGATTTATCGTTTTGATGGAAAATCGATTACCGAAATATCGTCTTTTTTTCAATAATGCCCAACACTATCTTCAGCTCCCCTTAAATAATGTTATTAAACAAGGTTCTGATTAATCATAGTTCTTAATTGTGACAGTTCTGATTAATCATTGTTCTGTTTTATCTATGTTCTGATATGTCATTGTTCTGAATTGTGACAGTTCTGATTTGGCATAGTTCTGATTTATCAGCGTTCTGATTAGTGATGTTCTGAATTGTCATGTTCTGAATTGTCATGTTCTGATTTGTCATGTTCTGAACTGTCATGGAACCGGCCGAGATATGCTAGTGAAGGAACAGTGTGAAGGATGCCTGAGATTGTTCCTGATCCAGAAACCAGAGATCCAACGTGGAAGAGAAGAGACTTAAACTTAATGGCTTTCCATGTTCAGGAAACAAGACAGTGCTACATATTATCAAGTACTCTATGGTGGTTTTCATTAATTAATGTTGTTTAATTTCCAGTGTTTTAGTGAACTCACATGAACTTTCAGAAGAACACTAGTATTTATTTTATTGTCACATTTTGAATTACCGTAAGTAGTGAACTATCAATGACTAAATATTGTGTTTAAAACTATGAACACTGAACTGTGTTGTCTTACACAAATTACTAGTTGCAAAATTTGAACTGTGTTAAGAACTTTTATACAATGTGGTGATTCAAATCAAATCAATTATGTTGTGCACAAAATTTTCGTTAAGAAGGCCTATAGAAATCATTTATATTTAAGTAGTAATTAAGGTAAATATTATTGGTATCCTTTATACACTTTATAATACTTTAAGTATTTCATGACACTTAGGAACTGACTAACTGGTTTTTCTTATTAAGGGAAACATTAAAATTGGTTATATTATACATTATCAGTAAATAATTTCTTTTTGAGTATTATTAGTTGCCATTTGAGATGTAGGCTTGCCGGCGTCAACTCGATCTGTCTCGCTACATCATGGACGATGCTGCGGAGAAGCAAGACCGTCCAGAGGATTTCAGGTAGCAGTATTGCCTCGGGGCGAGGCTTTTCTTGCAGGGGGAGGTATATGTAAGGTTTTGAGGATTAATTAGCCAGAATTAGAATATTGGATTATTTATGCAAATGAATTATTTATATTCGCACTTCTAATTGTTTAGCCAGTTTCAGAATTTAAGATTTTATATAAAGTTTTAGAACGGTTTTAATGCAGAGAAGGGTTATATAAGGTTATTAATTGTTTAAATATTTTTTATGCGTGGGTGTTAGGAGTTGGTAAAATGAAGCCAAGTTTTAATGTTTGACAGAAGGAAAAAGTAAGAATCAGTTTACACATCATTGATTTGCTTGCTAGAATCATACTCAAGGCCTAAAAAGCATTGAGGGAGATATCTAGTGGAATACGAGAACCTGATGACAGTAGGTAGAAAAACAGGAAAGAGAAGGTAAGATTTGGACTTTGAAATCAAAGGGTAGCAAGAGTCAAGATGTGATCACGTGAAAGAAAAAAAGTTTTATTAATATAGAATCAGTTAGGAGGTGGTTTTAAGTTTGATTGACAGACGAATTCACATTTTTTGTGATGGTTAATCCACGTGTGATTGGCTATTGAAAATCGAAAGTGTTGTTAGCAATTCTAAGAGAAAGAGATAGTCAGAGAGAAATGTAGTGATTCAATAGACCAGACGTAAGGAGCCATGACTCCCTGGATTATATCTAATTTTGGCTTCCATCGGTTTAAATAATTAGAAATTCTAAATTGTATCTTAATATCAGTTAGTCAGAGTAATTATGAGTTTAAGTTATTAAGTTAGTTGAGTCCCAGACCAGTCTAGAACACCTATTAAGTCAAGAACCTGTTCCATCAAATGTACAATTCGAGAGCGACCCCTTAATCAAGCAATTAGAGGACAAATCATGTCAGTTCCAGAAGATAGACTGAGCCCTGTAAGGTACCCAGATCCAGTATTAGAAGCTAGAGAAGCCCTATCTGTGAGCCACTCCATTGGATGAGATGGAACCCCCCCCCCCTCCAGCCAAGCCTGTGGTAGCAGACAAGAAGCAAGCGATTTCTGAGCGGACAGATGGAGAAGACACGGTGCTGCCTGACCTGTCACATGTGTCTTTAATTCGTACACATACAGGGTGAGTTACATCGAATGTAAAATACTTAAAGGGGGTATTATAGAGGTTAAGATAAACACAAAACGTCCTATGAACATGGGTTCAAATATGAACGATAACTGAGATATGAACAGAAATAAAAATGCCGCCACCAAGATCAACAAGTTAATAACTCAGATTCTTTAAAGCCTAGATTAATGAAATTAAGAGGAATAACAGAGTACATAAGACTGTGTATACCTTTAAAATTTGATCGAATTCCAACAAGAAGTTTCCGAGTTACTCATTCAAAATCATAACACGTGCTCACTTGTGAGTACTAACTAGCACTTGTTACAATTTTGACTGTGTAACTCAGAAACTTCTCGTTGGAATTCGATCAAATTTTAAAGGTATACACAGTCATATGTACTCTGTTATGACTCCAAATTTCATTAATCTAGGCTTTACAGAATCTGAGTTATTAACTTATTGATCTTGGTGGCGGAATTTTTATTTCTGTTCATATCTCAGTTATCGATCATATTTGAACCCATGTTCATAGGACGTTTTGTGTTTATCTTAACCTCTATAATACCGCCTTTAAGTATTTTACATTCGATGTAAATCACCCTGTATATCTATATACCCTTATGTTATTGTTGCACCAAGAAATTCCGATCATTATTCAATAAGCTTTAATCAAAACGAATTCTTAATTGTCATTCACTTGTTATACACCTTACATGATAATCATTAAGTCTTTACTACAAATTGTGTTTAATTACTGAAACATATAATTAGTCATATTGACACAAGTCGTCTTTAATTACCTTTGAATCAGTATAATTTAGAACCTTAAATTCCATTGCAAACCAAATTTTAATTCCTAATTTTAACTTTCATATCATTTATATTGCAGTTTCATTTATTGTTTTATATACCTTTTGTTGACTGTTAAATAAATCTTATTTTTATTGTTAAGTCAGTTGCAAGTGCCTAATTCTTTCCTCTTGGGCCGACCTGATAGCGGGAGGTATTTAGTATGTAAGCGGATAATACAACTTACTATAAAATACTTTGTGAATAGTATAAATCACTGGCACAGTCTTTTATCAATCATAAATATAATTTGGTACTCGACTATATTATCTATGAATATTATCCCCCGGAAACTTACATAACTTTTTTTTAGTAACCTTATTGTTTCTTTTTCATAACTTGTTAGTTTGTAACATATTGGTTTCGTACGGCATTGCTGTAATGGTTATTTTAAACCTATAAATAAATAAATAAATTAAATAAGCAAATAAATAAATATTCTTTTCAGCAATTTTCGACATACTTCTCGTTTTGACTGGCTTTACCTATATGGTTGCTTTATAAAGAGGGCTCAAAGGACCATATGTTCGTGCATCTTAAAAATAATATTATTAGTAAAATACTGTCAAATGTGTTAGTGGAACATTCATTGGTTGATAAGAAACAGGATTCTGAGACTTATGTAATTTTTTAGCCTTTTTTATTCGAACAACTTCGAGAGACATCAAAATACAGACTAAACATCAAATATATATATCGCAACAAAGCTGCATGCTCCTGAGAGCATGAATTAACCAACAATTACATTAACATTAATCTTAAATTTAAACTAAAGTAATGAGCAACATTTAATCAGGCACCAACAGATCACTTGGTCCCCTCTAACTCCCACCCCCATAATTGCGACCCCAGTGAAGGTACTCATGCCCACATAAAGCTACCTTCCGAATTTCAACATTCTATCTCAAAAAATGCAGAATTTATGAAGGAGACAGACGGACAGAGAGCCGGACATTGTGAAACCAGTAAGTAGGTCCATTCTTCCGCTACCTAATAATCATCCAATGGATTGGGATAAATTCATCTCATGGCATTGTTGATATAACTCATAAACCATTGTTAAACGTCCTTGTATCAAATGATCAAGAAACTAGTAAATCAAACAGAGAAGAAATATTAGATGAAATTGGGTTATTATGAATTAAAACAATCAAGTTGTGCAGATAAAGTAAACAATCATAGAAAAATTTCAAAATTTAATGTAAATGATAAAGTGTGGTTACTCCAAAAAACGGGGACCTTAGCACAAGTTCTTGCCTAAATATTTCAGACCTTTTTTATTTATCAGATTACTTTTGATAAATATTTTTTGCTGACAGGTATGAGGGCGTTTTGAAAAGTAATGCCTCCATGGCTGTAACTTTTTTATTTTTTAACCGATTTTCCAAATTCTTCTTGTATCTTATACTTCTATTTGTCCTCTATATAATGCACTATGCACTTTTCGACGTAGTCCCCATCCCTTTCCACGCATCGCGCCAACGCGTGATTAGTTGGGTGAACCTGTCGGAGAGAAATTCCGGAATTGTTGTCGACATCAGGATTGAATGGCAGCGTTTACCTCGCCGTCATAACCAACTCATGTCCACTTCTTTGGGAAGCTGTGAAAGTAGCAACGTGCAAAGTCATTCATCTTTGAACTGTAGGCGCTGCAAGGCCTCTGGTGTGTGGTGACTCGTGTGCGGGCAGACGTTATCGAACTCCAGAAGAGGGTCCAAAGCTGCCATCCAATCCCTAACTTTTGTATCGAAAATTCAAATGAGAACTTTTACATTTTTCACTTTCTCAATAATTTTCTTTACTGTGTTTGAATATATTCGTTGAAATGGACATTGATATATATATCCGATATGATCCTTTTAATACGTATATGATTCTTCAGTGTAGGTGAGAATGTTTTCTAAATCTTATCAATTTTTGTAAAACTTTTTCATAATCTGATTTTATTTCCAAAAAATTTTCCAAAAAATGACACGTAAAATCCACATTCGGTATATGCACTAGTCAGAGTTGATTAAAGTTCTCATAGGCAAAGGAATCTTAGAAGTGGAGCGCTCCTATAAGTGGGGTTCACAAAAAACAAAATAATAATGTATTAATCATTTAAGAATTGTTTTATCAAAGCATTCACTGCTGAAATAAATTTCTGATAAGTTAAATTATACACTCTTTGCAGCATAATGAGAATCTCTAAAAAGCTGTGGCGACCATATTGTTGAAATGGCTGCCGACATTTTCGATGGAAGTTTAGCATTCTGAACCTTATCAAAAAAGAAACTTGTGTCGTAGGACACCTGATCGACGTGAAACTTCACTTGCATGATAATAGTCAGTGAAAAACATTGGATGAGGTATGGTGGGATATCACTGAAACACAACTTCAGTGAAGTTAAGCAGCATCAGGTACGGCTAGTCACTGGATGGGCAACTCATCAGTGACTAGGGATCTTCCCCCCCCCCCCCGGCTGCTGTGACCATCATATAGTAGTCGTTAATACAGGTCCATCCAGATACTCAACTTGTCGGCCTCAGGCCATACAGGCTCTGTATGGACGTATTGGATTACAATGAAACAAAAAATGAAAGAATTCTGAAACGGTATTCAAGTATTAATTAATAATAATAAATAAAAAGACAATTCTTTACAACATGAAAGAATTACTTAAATTAATCAATGTATTTTATACAAATACAAGTTTATCATCAAGCAACAGTACAATGTCTTATACGCCCTGTGACAAAAGCTTTAGAGAAATATAAATAATGCTTTATAATATACAATACTGTCAGCGTATTTGGGGGCGATGGATATAGATGATAGCATTGATCATCATCCGCCCATCTACGCTGCGAAATGTGGAACAACCATTGGTCGAAAGAGCGGATAATCAGCCAATGAGAAGGAGGAGCGATCGACGCGGGAAATACGGAATTTCACGTGAGAAAAGCAAGCAGAAGGAGGAGAGAAAAAATGGTCGTGATGGTGGCAGTGTTGCCAGATCAGCGGATTTCCCATTAAATTTATTGGGAAAAAAATTTGCAGCGGAGAACCAGCGGGAAAAATATAACAGCGGAAAAAATCGCAGTCCAAAATTTTTCCAAAGAACTACAATTTTTTTTTTACATAATTTTATCGTGATTGGTTGGACTGTTGAACAGAGCAGTGATGACGTCAAATCATTGTTTCTGCTCCTATGCTCTTATTGTATCTCTTCGGTATGCCTGTGCGAACTCTGTATGTAAACATGCCTCCAGTCAAAGACAAAATTCAAAGCTACAAACAAAGATATGTGAAGTCGTGGGAGAGGATCCCAGAATTATAAGGTATTCAATTCATTCTATTCATTCCTGAGTTCCTTTAATCGCATAAGGTAAATTGTATAATGTATATAAAAATTTTCTTCTTTAGACTGGATAGCTCCTGATCCTGATGTACTGGGGCAAAGAAAACTCCATAGAACTGTATGTTCTGTATTGCTTAAAAATATCATTCCCCCCATGCCTATTGAACGAACTAATACATGGTTCCCACATTCCTAAAAGTCAGGGAAAGTCAGGGAAGAAGGGCTAATTTCATGTAGCTCAGCGAAAAATAGCGTATTTTTTCAGAAAACCAGCGGAGGGGCCACCAGAAAGTCTGGCAACACTGGATTGTGGTAAGACGAGGAAAAATTATAGAGAATTTTTCCAAAGGAAAAAGAGCCAAAGAGGCGTGGAACCTGAAGCCGTTTGAGCTTCAGCGAGAAGAGAGGAAGGACGGTCGTCCGCCGCCACGTCGTCGCCGCTGCCACGGATGCAGAACGAGAGAACGGCCACGCAAAACGACACGAGCGACTACGCAGCAACTAGAGGAAGCCCGAAACAAAGGAGCCCGAGTGTAGCCAGCCCCCCGCAACGCCAAAGACGTTGGGCAGCCGAGGACGAACGAAATCCTCAGTAAGGTGACGACCGTACGCCAGACCAAGATGCTGGCATGGGAGCACGTGACGTACGTAAGGAAGGCCTACCACCAGCCAGCCGCATTAGCTCGCCACGAACATGGGGCGGCTTGGAACATCGACAAAACGGCAATCAAAAAAATATAAGAGATCATATATAGTTTATTTTTTTATGGTAAACCGTCACGTGTCTGCGAGAAGTGTATATGTGTGTAAAAAAAATTGTTCTTTTGGGCTTGGCTTCAACAACGAAAATGACATTTATAGGCGTTGTTAAAGACAATAGTGCTTCGAAAACTGAGAGCGGGGCGTCAAAATGAAGTGAATTTGAAGTTAAAAATTGAAATAATTCGTGTGAATTAAAATATTTAACTCGTCCGAAAAGTGGTGTTCAAAGGAAACAAGAGTGGGGCGACTTATTATAGTGAACTGTGAATTAAGAATTAAAGTGATAGTGGCAGGTCGGTTAATCAACATTATTTCTTCGTTGGAAAGAATGCGGGACGACTTATTAAGGTGAACTGTGTTGTATTAAGTATTCAGTGTTAAAACTTGTCCTAAAGCTGAAGAGAAAGAAATGTCGATTGCCATAGGTAAAACTTATGCAGAGAGTGTAAAAAGATGCTCCTCCAAAATAGTGGATAAAGCCCGTTATATGTATTATATAAAAGGTGCAACAGAATTGCACATCGAAAAATTTAGTAAATTGATGGAAGACAGTGATGTGTCCGATCCAAAATTAATATTTGGGTATCTCATGCATACTTTGCCGTTTCATGTATAGCTCCATTTGAGTGACTTCCATAATCTACTGTCTAAAGATTTCTATAAGGAAAGGATCAGATGGATAAGTAGAATGCAAGCACATAGTTCTCATTTTTATAAAATGGATAAAGAAGGGAAGTTAAGGCAAAACACAGAAGAAGCCCTGCAAAAACAAAAAGTAGAGCGAACAAACATTATTGAAAGTAATACGCCAAACAAAAAAAGAAAACGGAAGAAGGGAGTTAAACCGTTAAATACTTATGTGATAAATGAAGAGATTGGTAGGTAGTTCCTAGAGCATAATTAGAAAAATGGCATTAGATAGTTCTAATCAAGAAAGAGTTATAAAAAATCTGGGACAGGAGTGTAATTAATTGGAAGTTGAAAAAGAAACTCCAAGTAAATTGATAGAGCGAGAAAATTCCATAATGGAGGAAAGTGCTACATCAGGTGAACAGGAGTTAATCATAAATCCAGACAGCGTAAAGCTGAAGAGGAAAGGCGGTCCAAAGAAAGGACTGAACAGATAGTTCAGTATGAAGAAGTCATCAAGGAAAATGGCGCAAGAGAGGATTACAAAGCAATGACTGTAGCGAATACCTGGGAATTGATGGATGAAGAAAAGGAAACTGTAAAACTTGATGAAGATTTAGAAATAGTGGAATTAATAATACACTATAAAGAATTAATCAAAGCAAGAAAACAGCTAGGCTTAATTAGACAATCAATATCGTTATTTGTTTTGGAAGGAATGAACTTGGTTGACCAGAGTAGGGTTTGTCGTTATTTGGAAGAACTAGTTGGCCTAATACCGGCAACACGAATAATTTCTGCAGTAATGAAGAAAGAACTATGCAAGGAACGTTCGAAACATGCTTTAAAAAGCAGAAGTTAGCAGAAACAAAAAATGTAACCTTGAGTGTAGGAAGACAGGAGTGCTCTAAAATTTTAAGGATTGACTTAAATAACGCTTTATATCGTATATCAGAAATGCTGTATACTAAATCAGACTGTAATGGTGTTTTATTCAAATGTAATAAGAAATTTATAACAGAAAATAAGAATTACGAAAGTATTACCCATATAGGAACATGGGACTCATTAAGAAAAAGAGTGCACAATGGGAAGTCAATTGATAGCGCTTGCAACAATAGCTAAAATCAAAGGATGAAAGAAATTGTGCCAATCAATACAAATCTGGTATCAAAGGAGAATATTGAAAAAAAATTAGCCTGGTCAAATAGTGATTCGTCCAAGAAAGGTTTGGTAACAGAAGATTATGAAATGGTATGGGTGCAGAAAAAGTCTAATAAGGATATTTTAGAAATGCCACCTATTATTACAGATGAGGTTAAAAATCCCGATGCCAATATTCTGGGGCGACCACAATTTACTGAAGTAGATTGGAAAGTGTGGTCACGAGTACTGGAGAGGTTGAGAACACAGGGAAAAACTATTAAGAGTTTGACAGAAGCTGTTTAGCAATTAAGAGAAAAGATAGAAAAATATTCGCTTAGAGCCTTACGTGAAGAATGTGAAATTTAAAGCAACAAGAGAGACGGGATTAAAATTAATTGAGGTCACTCTTCAAGACAACGTTCATGAAAAAGACAGACGAGGAAAAGAAATTAAGAGGACATATGCAGCAATAGCAAGGGGTTAAATAGTAATCAGTTTAATTCCCTCAAGAAATACGGAATGTACCAATAAAATATCTTATGTCAAATGCCATACACGTGATTCCACTTCAAAATCAGGCAGTAAAAAATGCAAAAAAGACTGATCACAGAAATAAGTTTTCGTATCCTCGTTCAAAAGATTGCTCAAATCTAACCTAACCTAATCTAGCCTAACCTAACCTAAACTCATCATCATAAGCAAAAGACCAAAAAGAGGAACAATCCAGATATTGGGAAATGTAAATTGTCTGGTGCAGTTTCTTGTAAATGCAAGCAAGATTACAGCGATAGTAATGCTCACGATTTTTCAAAGTACCACAGAAGAAGAAATCGCCATGAATATAATCATCCTTTGCAGTGGAGGAATATGTCAGCGAATTTGGGGCTGACGGAGATACATGACAGCATTGATCATCATCCACCCACCCCCGCTGCGAGATATGGAACCACCGAACAACCATTGGTCGAAAGAGCGGAGAATCATCCAATGAGGACGAGGAGCGAGCGACGCGGGAAATACGGAATTTCACGTCAGAAAAGCAAGAAGAAGGAGGAGAGAAAAAATGGTCATGATGGTGATAAGACGAGGAAAAATTATGAAAAGTTTTCCAAAAGAAAAAGAGCCAAAGAGGCCGTGGAAACTGAAGCCAGTGGGGCCGGATGAAAGAGACGTTGGAGCTTCAGCGAGACGAGAGGATGGACGGTCATCCGCCATGGAGGCAGAACGGGAAAACGACCACGACCACTGCGCTTACGCAGCAATGGGAGGAAGCCCAAAACAACAGAGCCGGAGTGTAGCCAGCCTGCCGAAACACCAAAGACGTTGGGGAGCTAAGGACGAACGAAATCCTCAGTAAGGCGACCACCATACGCCAGAACGAGACGCTGGCATAGGAGCAGTGATGGATGGAAGGAAGGCCCGCTGCGTGACAGACGACGGTACAGAAGTCGCACCTTTTACGGCACGAAGGAGCCCTGTCTCTCCACCGAAGCGGAACGAGGGACGGACGGACGAGCTAACATTCCCGGAAGATATAGCAGGTAACGGGGGGTTTTCTTTATTAAGTAGATGTTAAGTAGATTAATTACCCTTGCTCATCGCCACTCAAATTTAACGCTAACTTCTGTTTATTTGTCTTTCTGTAACTATAGTGCCCGTTGCTCTCGCAACTATACTGCCCTCCAAATTAACTGATTATCCTGAGCCCACTATACAAATTTTACCACAGGACGTGCAAGGTCTTAGAACCATTGTAGCAGTGTAATAACTTAGCTGATTTGGAACTTTATATTCTTCGAAAGATAATTAATGTGTAACGTATATTATTTGACCTTATTTTTGGTGTACGTTCAGCTTAAATTGAATCATTAAAAATCTAATGATACACAATTTAGATGGTTGTTTGTTCCCCCTCTTCTTACATCATACACGTGACGAATCTTAGTTTTTTTCATAAACTTTAAGAACTCAAAATTATTCCACTGTGCACATGAGAAGTACATTATTATACAATAAACTAGAATGTGTACTTTTGACATTGAAACGATGTCTCCAGCAATACAATAATCAAAAAATTATTAAGGAGGGGGGGGGGGCAGTTGAAAATGCGAGTTACTGCATTGGCAGAACTAAGTTAACAAAAAATGACATTACACGCGGGCCTGTGGAATGACTTCAGTAAATCAACAATCACTGAGCTTCGAATTTTACGAACGGTCTTCGCTCTGCAACAATCAAATGTTTTATTCAAATTATTTAATAATTTGAAAACTATTTAAAACATTCAAATTTTAAACTCAGTTTTATCGATGAGGCCAAAGAGCCAGAGGTCCATATTAGAGACATTCTTATTGAACGGATATATATTAAGAGAAGGACGAGACACAAATTCTCTGATAATTTCTTCTATTCTCGTTAACTTCAGGGTAATTCTGTAATATTCTATTTGCTTTAGAGAGTTATCCTCTTGCTGTGATAAAGGATAGGCTCTATCCGAAACGTCAGCTTTTTATTTTTATTTCGATTTAGATTAATTATTTTTGTTTATTATACCTTATTTTTTATCTAATTTGTATTTTTAATTAATATTTATTATTTAGACATTCTTATTCTAATTTTATTTGGAATCCGAATCTGAAGTCAAATTCAAAAAATCCGAAAAAATGTCACTACCAAACAATGGACTGTTCATCACCGCTTTGCATTATTGTATTAAAATTACCATTGTTGCGGGATGTTATGTGGTATAGTCACGATATTTCTTATTGTTTTTTGCCTTTTTGCAGATGTATTGGTTTGATTCCAACAGCTGTCCTTTACGAGCTCGAAAATTTCGTACGCGTCTTATAGACATTTTAGCTTCCATTTTATTTATCTATTTTTTGTTTGGAAATGCTTTTTCAGTTCGATTACGAGCTCTATATGCTTTCATGCGTTCTACACTTGTTGTTGGGGCTGAACTCCCCGTTTGATTCACATAACTACAATCATAAAAAAAATAAGCCCTGCATTTGCACTATCTAAGAGAATGCAATAACAATGTATTGCATTTCAATCGTGATCACGCTCCATCCAGCATCGTCTGAAGGTTGGTCTGTTAGAACTACGTCACTTCCGTATCGCGAAAAACGTTTCATTCTAAGCATTTCACTCCCCAAATCGTTGTAGCTGCATAAGAAGTTTCACTTCAATAAAAGTTCAAAAAGAATCATGACGGTGTATTATGAACTATTGCATATAATAATCAACAGATGATAATCCAGTAATAAAATCAAGTAAAGTAGATGGGGGGGGGGGGTTGGGGCTTCAAACAAAACCAACGCTTTTTTTTACATATTCTTTCATTGCAATACATTAACCTAAACAGTTGTTCATTAGATAATGAATTTAAAATGGAACGTCGAGCCATTGAAAAATCAAGAACATCGAAAAATTCGATATCGGAACTTTTTGAATATGGATACATGGGGTTCCATCGATACTATCTCCAAGCACTAGTATATAAAATACAATATACCTTAGAGCAACTTGACAAGTATATACAATATAAGAATATAAGTGTATTAATCAGCGCGTTATTTCACGTCTTTTTCCCCAATATTCCATCCACTCTTCCATTGTAAAAAGCACATGCATAAGTCAAATCCCTAAAACAAGATAGCGTCGACCTTGTTAAACTCTCTCTGTGGTCATACCAAGTGCGCCTCGGTGGCTCAGTGGTTGCGTGATCGCCTCTGATGCCCGAGTACGCGGGTTCAACCCTGGCCGAGGTCGACGAGGATTTTTTCAGGGAGAAAATCCTGAGATCACGCACTTCCTTCGGAAGGGAAGTAAAGCCGTTGGTCCCGTGTAGTCATTTGGCGGCTGCACGTTGAAGGATCCTTGCAAGGAAAAATTTGCGGCGCATATAACGCCATCCTGAAATGACCATGACAGTTGAAAAGAACGTTAATACCAAACAAACCAACCAATCATAACAAGTGCGTGGTTGCCATAGGCTACCGAGAATTCATTCTGGCAACCTGTTACTCACTGCTGGTTGCCTGGCTGGCAAATCGCACTGAAAATTTATGGAGGTAAATAATCTATTAATCCTGGTTGTCCGGGCGCATGAACATCAACAAAGAATCAACAGTCACATGAAAGTTCAAAACTAGTCAGGAAATCATTGCGGAATTGACGTTTCAAAATGCCAGTAATGGAAACCCACTTCATGAAAATTGACAATTATGAGATATACCCAACAGCAAATTTGGTATCTAGCATTCAAAGATGTAGTCAGAGGGTTAATACATTTGGTATCTAGCAAATGTAGAACTAACTGAGAATACGATTTTTAACACTTCAAAGTTTGGCCAGAAAAGAGAAGTTGCCATAATTTGGAAACTTCTCAAATGACCTGTATGGGTATTTTTCCCCAAATGTAGGAAAAAAATGGACGTTTATGTTAAATTTAACATATTTTACTTATGTTAAATATTCTGTATACCCAAAACATAACATAATAAAATTTGATCTTTAATAAAATAAATAAAGGAAATAGAAAACACTTTAACCATAACAAAATTAAAGGAAAAATACGACCTGAATCTGGAAACGCTTTTCGACAGCAAGGCTATCATCATTCAGCAGGGACCAACGAGCACACTAGGAGGATCAGAGTGAACTGACTTGAACACGGAAAAACCGAGTATATATAGTGACAACACCACGGTATTAAGCCAATCGGAGAAAAGACACTAGAGACCACGGTATTATTCACATATTTTTAGCCGTCCAGGTGGGCGAGAGGGCTAGGGCGTAGGCTTTCTAGTTCTTGAGTCCATCTGGCCGTGGATTTGAATCCCGCCGTGGGCATGGATGTTTGTGTTTGTCCCGGGCTACGTACAGGCATAACTTGTGTAAAAGGTCAGAATGACTTTAGTAGTCAATGCCTTAATTTCTAAATCCCTCCTACATACTTGTATTTTTCCTTTTTCTGTTTTTTTTTGTCATATTGGTACACAAATTGTTTACTTTTGTGCCTTTTTTCCGGAAATTTATTCATTTGTTCTTTAATGTCATTGATTTTGTTGGGTCACAATGCAAAAGCATTTCTATGCTTCAGAGTGTTGTAGATTGCCAAAGTGGATTTTCATAATGTTTTATTACAATTTCCTGTGCTTACTGGTTTGATGCGAATATTATTGCAAAGCGACGATATCAGAAATATTCATCCTGATTAAGTTGTTAGTTTATGGTTTAAGAATGAAAATCGGTTCAAACAGTCCCTTTATTAGGAGCCTTAGAAAAAAAATGACGTCCAACAGCTTCTTACAGGAATGGTGGCCAGGTGATGAAATATAGATGAAATATATATGACAACCAGTCGGATCATGTGTGATACCTTATACACTTTAATGAGTGTGCGTATTTTAGGCGGGGAGGGCTTGTTACACACAACATATTTATCGAAATCTTTAAACAACTCTGACCTGAAGTTTATAACAACCGGCTTGATATTTTTCTGGAAGGAGAGGTGGGGTCTTTTTTCATCTGTATGAATCCATTCTCCGTGATGAATTAGTTAATTTTTCTCTCATAATTTTCTTTGTATATTATAACCAACGCGTTGCCTTTGTTGACATTCACCATTACAGCCTTGTTTTCTTATAACTTCTCTCTAATACTGATGGCTTCTTTCTGTTCCATTGTGGGGCGTATGTTAGTAGTTTCCTTATTGATTTTTTCAAGCTCCTGTGCTGCGAGCACGCGGGCATTCGTACGATTTTCCGGCGTTAGTTTCAGTAACACCATTTCGATGTCTAAAGCTAAGTTGACAAAGTCATTGCCACATGGCTTCTATTTGATATTGTGCTTTAAACCTTTTCTTATAGGCGGATCTCAATTTTGGAAAACTCGATGGATGTTAGATGTATGATATTGTTGTGGAATTCGAATTTCTTACTTCCCAAGGTGGCTTTTGGTGACGTTAATCGGTCCAATTTCTCATTCATAAAGGTGAATTTCTGTGACTTTTCTTTCTTGAGGTCTTCCATAATATTGTCCATTACGTTGAGCAATGCATTGGACATCATGCATGAAGGTTGTATGATGGCCTATATTGCTGTGTAACTTATTGAAAGAATAAAGGTCTGGAAATAGCGATATAGTATTGGTTTATTATTTGTTCTACGCGTTTCGAGTAAACCTCATCATCAGCAACTATGATGACTACATAATAATCAGGAACTATAATAGCTACTATTATGATAGCAACAATAATCATCAAGATATATAATAAGTAATGATCATAGTTCCTGATGATGAGGTTTACTCGAACACGTAGAACAATTAATAAACCGCTGCCATATCCTATTTCCAGACCTTTATTCCTTCAATAAGTTCATAGTGATATACATCATCATGCAACCTTTAGCAAAAAGCTACTTATAAGAATGCACGATTGCTCCGTCCGTCTGTCCAGCCGTCCGCCGTTTGCACGAAAAGGGATTACCTTTATCAAATTCTATATTCAGAAATGACCATCAAGGTCTTAGCTCGGCTGCATCAACTTTTCAGAAGCTCTCGTGGACCCTTTCAAGTCACTTCACGTGCAAAAAACAGTGGCTGTAAAGAATACCATGATATTAGCATATCATATAATAATTGATTTGTCATAAATGAATATATTGTTTCTCTCTGTTCATCTTTTAAGCATTATTGACATCGGCACGCGCACTTGAAATTGCTTTGTCGACGCACGATTACTCAAGCGCTCATAATCTATATTATTAACTAGCGGAAGGATGGAGCTACTTATTGGTTTTATAAACTCCGTCTATCCCCCTCACAGTTTCTACATTTTTTGAGGCAGAAATTTGGAATGTAGCGTACTATGTCGATGTCCGTCTTCGCTATCTTGTTTGGTTTTGACTGGTGCAGTGGGGTTGGAATTATGGGGGTAGGAGTCAGAGAAAACAAAAGATCTATTTGCTATTTAGGTGCGTAAAGGAGTAAAATTCAGTATCCAGATTCCTCTACGCAATATATACATTTCTATGAAGTTTAGGTCCAATTGTTCCAGTGGGGTCGCAGTTGCGGGGGTGGCAGTCACTTGGTCTTTACAATTATGGCAACATATGGCATGTGATATGTCATTCGATCAGAAGTGATGAGAAAGGAAAGAAGATACCAGCTTTTTTATGTTTTTCTATATACTACGTTCGAGTACATAAATATTTTTAAGTAAAAAACTTGGGGGAGATAAAAAGTGAAGCTGGCGTTGTAGAAACTGAGATTCAAAGTGCTGATGGTATTATTTAAACAACAAGAACACTGACAGAGTCAGAAGATGATTCAGACTCTGAATAATGGCAGTGATTACACAGATGCATTCTAAGATTGCATCAGACAATATATAAATATTGGTATATTAGGTATTATAAAGTAATAAATATAAATGAAATTATTCTTATTCAAGTGGAAATTTTTGTTATTAAAATCATTAATTATGGAAGGCATGATTATGGTAAAACTTAAGATGCTGATGTTGTCTGTAGTAATTTATTTAATTGTGTATATCTTCGCGTTCATACTTGGTTGAAGCTAATTTCTAATGAATAACCGAAATTTCATTCTACTCCATGTCGACAACCACATTTAAAATCGGGCAACCAGAATTTTTAGAATAGTTGCCAAATAGGCATCCACATTTAATAGTTAATTGACACCCCTATAATACGGTTACAATAAATATCTATTAATACGTACAGTAAAAAAATACTAATAATTGCATGTTTGTGCAGTATTGCTGGTAAATGAACTAAAATAGAGTCTGATAATAGCAACACGGTAGCGTTTTATTTTCGTTTGATGCGTTTCAAGAATAACCTCATCATCAGGAACAATGTACAATAAAAGCAGGAATGAACAATCAACAATCGAACAGTGGACTGAGTGGGAGAGGATATTTGTTCAGATGGAAAGAGAGCAGTGCTTTTATCTAACCAGAGTATGTGCCAAAGGAAACAGGGTGGGTATGGACAATTGAACACCGCAGGGAGAAAAAAACTTGCGTTTGGAAGCAACGCTTCTACGCCATACTCGTCCAAGAAGTAACCAGGGAAGTATAGTGAAGGAGGCAAGAAGCCAGATGAAACCTAGTTAAGTCATCAAGAGAATAAGTTGGAGTCCTTTCCTGTCAGGACGATGGAGTTGATCGTTGATTGACGAGGGAAACGAGGAGCTTGGAGTTTCAGTATTCAGTATGCGTTTGGTGGAGCAGCGATCATTATCAAAGACGGCATTAATCATCGTGAGAGGATCACTCCCAACTATGAAGGAATGGAAGACGTTTCCGTGATTTAATGACACCGACACGGGCGAAATCAAGCTTATCTCATTATATAATTCGCCCAACACAAGCTTGGTCATGGGAGCTTGATGAGCTTCTTTCCAGTGCCATTCCAGTAATAACGGCAGGCGACTTAAATGCCAAGCACTACGCATGGAACTCAAAATTCTCTATCACCAATTCTCTATCACTATATCTCTAATGGATATACCTTAAATCAGATTGAAACTTTCATTGCAGGTCTCCTTGATGACGCGTACTACTGTGACGACACTTCTGTCAGTGACGTGCTGGATATAGCAGTTCTTAAAGGTTTCTTCAAGCTCTACAATATATTTACAGTAGAAGACTTAACCTCTTAACCACCAGACGCTCATGCTTATCTTCGAGGGCTGAAACATTGCGGTGAAGATAGGGCTTTGCTCCGAACAGGACTGGAAGCTCCTTAAGGATAGTTTTCGAGAAAATAGCCTCCCATACAAAGAGGTTTTCGACAACGAGGACATCAACAAAATTATCAGTGCAATCACTCTTGTTATTAATGATGCTACTATTTCCAGTACCTTCACTACTGACCGAAAGTGTCCCGAACACCTCCTTACATCAGGTGTCTCATTCTTGAAAGGAATTCCCATAGGATACTATGGCAAGGCAAGCAAGTACCCTTTTTCCAGACTAAGTACAGCAGGCTCTCTTGCCAGATCAGGTAGACGTTAATGTTCTACGAACATAAAGGTGGAGCAAAGAACTGAGGTCTTTTTCCGTCCAGGACAACTTGTTCTGGGGTTCTCTTAGGGCATTAAAGGGTAATAGCTGCCACTGCTTGCAGGCAATGACAACGTTGTCACCAATGATGGGGAGAGGGCTCAACTGATCACCGATTCCCTGAAAAATCAATTTACCCTGTCTAGTAACACAAACTTGGACAGCCTTCAAAACGCTCAGTTAACGATGGGTGTATCACTTACTGGTGCATTCATCATGTTCCTACCCCTGAAGATGTCAATAAATCTCCAAGGTCAATGGGCGACTTAAACCAATATAGCAACAAGTATTGATTCCTTCACTAACTGTGCTCTCAAGAACTTGCCTTCTAATATTGTTTCGATCATTACCAAAGCCATGAAGGATTGCTGGAAACCTGGTAACTTCACCGACCAGTGGAAAGAGTCCGTCATAGTTATCATACAAAAACCTGGTCTAAACCCTGTTCTTGCTGTCAGCTACAGGTTCATAAGCTTGCTACCTATGCTATCAAAAGTATTTGAACGCTTCATTTTGAAGAGGTTTAGCGAATTCTCTGTAGCAAACTATCGTTCGTGATGAGCAATTTGGCTTCGCCCAGGTCTCTCCTGTCAGCTTCAGATGTAGAGGCTTGTTGCAGATCTAAACAGATCTTCTTGAATGTTCGTAAAGCTTTTAATGAGGTTTAGCACACCTACCTGAAATACAAGATGATATGATTACTTGTGGTTTTTTGGACGAACTAATTACTTTGATTATTTCCTTTATGTCAAACAGGAAATTTCGTGTCAGGGTTGGCAGCTCCATGTCTAACTCTTGTGACGTCAAAGCTGGTGTTACCCAGGGCTCTGTCCTGGGCCCTGAACTGTTCAACTTTTTCATCCACGACTTCCGAACTTTATTAATTGCAAGCTAAACCTCTGACAATTAAGTTCGGTGAATGATGTCACACCCTAATCAGTGCGAGCTTTACGCGAGTAACAATGCATGTGAATACAAAGCCAGTCATTGTTTAAGCAAGTTCAGATGGGTCACGTTTGTGCGTGCAATGGTTTAGCAGATGGTAGTTTCTTCAGTTCAAGGTGTAGCTGTGGAAATGGAACAAAGAGGAACACTGCCGTAATCGTGCAACAGTTTCTAACCAACAAAGGGGTCGTATCCATAGCTCATCCACCTTATTCACCAGACTTGGCACCGGCAGACTTTTTCTTGTTCCCACACCTGAAACGGGCCTTAAAGGGACACAGATTTGCAGACATTCCAGATATTCAAGCGAATGTGACACGTAAACTTAATGCCATCCCTAAGGAACTTCCAGGACTTATACACCCGATCCCAAAAGTGTATTGCCTTCCAGGGTGATTATTTCGAAGGACAATAAAGTAAATTAGGCTCTATCTGTTTTGCATTTCATTGTGTGAACTCATTCACCGTACTTAATTGTCAGAGTTTGTGTATCTGTTCGCTGGTGACGCAGCCATCAAGATTACTGACCACAATTCCACGCAATTCATATCTCGGTTACAGAATACCTTACATCACTGCGAGAAATGGTTTGCAAAGTGAAGACTCGACGAAAACGTTGACAAATGCCAGGCGATGTTCATTATAAAGAAACTTCGAAAACACCGAGTCCACTCTTCCTTTCTGTTAAAGAGCTCGAATGGGAAAAAAATTACAAATTCCGGTGGAAGACGCCGGACTAAATTGGGTGACCACGTTTCCTATGCGATCAATAAAGCTAAGAAGGCAAAGTTCAGTCTAGGTGCTCTTCTGTGGTGAAACAGCGCACTTGGAATGGATAGCAAACTTTTGATTTATTAGATGGTCATCCGAACATTCCTATTTATGTAATGCCTGCCTGGGCTACTATATGCAAATGCAGATAAAAGGACCTCCAAACCTTCCAAAACGTTACCCTGAGGACTATTGCCCAACTTGACAGGAGAGTTGCACGAAATATTTATATTGCTGAAGATTTCCATATACCTCCAATTCGTAAGTATGTCCAGGAGTCGCTGAAGAAGTTGCTTCCGAAGATTAAGGACCATCCCAATCCTCTGGTTGCAGATATTCTGCAGCATCCGTTCACCTTTAGAATTTTCCTAAGCTACCGCAGGCCTCGTCACATCCATGTTGTTGTAAGCAATTTGTCTATTAACTCTGTGTCTCAGAAGGCCAAGGTGACCTGTTACAAATGTGGTCTTGAGGGTCATATTGCCCCAAATTGTTTTAATAAAAACAAAATTCCAGCTTTATCCAAAAGGGACAATAGAGAGATTCTTGTCAATTGTAATGAGGACAACTTATACACAGAAAATATTTCTAATAATTTAAAAAAGTTCATTTTTCTTGTTGATACAGGATCACAAGTTTCCTTTCTAAATCAGTCTCTTGCTGACCAAATACCAGGTTTAAAAATATTAGACAAGAATCTTTTTGTCAAGGGTGTTAGTAGTGGTTGTACTAACATTTCTAAATTGGGCCGTGGATGGCATTCTTTGCACTGACATTTTAGCAGTGTTTAGAATTTCTTGCCCTTTTAAAAACTAATGTTTTTTGAAATCTGCCCAAAGTAGATTATTCTACTATTCAAAAAGGCATATCATTTAAATATGTATCAATTTTTTTTCCTATTAATATACTTTTATCAAGTATAAAATTTTTTTTGGTAGATTATTGAGGTATGTGATGTTCAAATAAATCTTCCATCACATTTTTTTTTGGAAAATAAAATGATAAATTATTAACCTCAATTTATTATCTGACTTGCAGCCATTAAAGTTGTATTACATTTTAAACTTTGATAATTTAGGATTATTTAATTTTTATTAGTTTTTAATTTTGGCCCGGGCAATATTATTAAAAGTTTTAATTTTTTTAATAGGGTAAAGGAAAGTTGTTTCACTATTTCTTTTCTGGCTGTTTGTCCTTTAAACCATATATATATTTTCTTTTCCCAATTTGTATTTTGGGTGGATTTTGAAGTATCTCAACTGCAATATTTATTAATTAAATAATGTGTACAATAATAATTTTCATGTGGACATTTTTCTTACAAATGTTTACTTGTAAAACATTTTCTTTTGCAAACTGGAGCCAATTTACTTAAAAACATTTCTTTTATAGAAATTTGGTTAATATTTCTTCAGGTGACATTTCTGTTGTCAATGAGTTTGTTTTGGTCCCTAAGTGTCTTACTAAATGGCTAAAGTGGAGTAGTCAAATGAATATTTTTATATTTTTATTCTGTAATTTTTTTTCTTATGGAAAATGGCAAGGAATATTATTTATATAATGGATTTCTTCTTAGTATTCCCTGCCATAAAACAATTTTTTTACAACTGTGGGTGAATCAAGCATTCTCATTATAGTTGAGGCTTTGTATCTCATGCATATATTTAACATTTTTTAGCTTGATTAAGTTAAAATGCAATTTTCCCTTTCATTTGTGATGGCCACACAAGTGCTCTGAAGTTTATATTTTTTATGCATTACCATTGCATACTCTCTTAACTCTTGTTAAGCAATTTCTCATGTTGCTATTGTACGATACGATACTTGATTCACATACAATTGCGGGCCTTCTTTTAGCTTGTATCTTTATTCTTGACTTTTGGGAATTAATGTGTAAGTCAGATTGCTTTTATGAGGCTTACTTCTTTAATAATATTAAAATATAAATTCAATTCTTTCACCATGCCTGTTGCTTATGTTTCCTTATCTGCAAACACACTATAACTGCACACAACCTTATTTAATTTAAATCTTATGATTTTATAAGACTTTTTCTAAAAAAAAAAAAAGACAACGCAATGTCTTGTCTAAATGATGTTTAGATTATAAACCCACTATACTTTTCTTGACGATCTTTTTTTCTTATCTTAATCTCACTAATGTTGTGAGAATACTTTAGTTTGATAAAAGCATGATTTTTGAAGGATTAAAATTTTCCTTATAGTCCTTTTATGAATACTTTAAAAATTTAAATTCAAGTTAAATATTTTAAATAAGTTGACGTTTATAAGTCAATAGAACAACTTTAAAGCTTAAACATCACATTTGATGTTAATGTTAACTTAAATCAAGTAACGTTAGATAAATGAAACATTACAATATAATAGGCATACATAGTGGACCGTGGGATTTCGATTTCTAAAAAAAATAATCAATATCAAAAGTCACCACCAATAAAATTTTTGATGAACGGTTGTAATGGTCATGAGTATAAAAGAAAAGGCTGACTTCTCTAAAGATCATGAGTATAAAACTATTCTCATCATTCTGAGGCCAACTGACTTTCGATGACTGTTATCTTTTGGGACTGTGCTTTGTTAGTTAAGCAGTATTATCAGCAGAACGAGAATGTCAATGCTGCCGTTCATGAATTTCGGCAGTTAAAGAGGTTGAGAAAAGGACTGATAAGCATAACAAACTGAGGAGCTTAATGATTCAACGATTTTAAAGTAGAAGAACTCTATCACTGCAACCAGGCCGGGGAGGCAATGCGGTTAATCAGCAACAAGTTGAGCGAGTTGCAACTGCTGTTCTCGAACAGGAGATGGCGAATGTGCAGGGAACCAGCAGTGCTCAGGCAGTATCCCAGCATGCACAGATCTCATATTCAGGGGTGTTGAAGAACCTGCACCAGATGTTGAAGTTTTATCCGTATAAAATTTCTTCTGTTCAAAAATTGCTCCCTGGCGACTCGGCCACCTGATTGAATTTTCATTGAGATTCTGAGCATGCATGCAAGTTGAAGGCACTTGGCCATGGCAGATTTTATGGAGTGACGAAGCACTCTTTCATTTGAACGGTGGTATTGCCAAACACATGTGCCGCATTTGGGCTGTGAATAATCCGCACGTGAAGCCTCTCCACTTGCCAAAAGTCAGAGTTTGGTGAGGTTTTAGAGCATCTTATATCATCGGTCCCTACTTTTACAACGAAAATCGTGCAAGTAGACCAGTGACCTGTACCATTACTGCTGACAGTTATCCCAACCAATAAGCTACAGATCTTCGTGGTTCCAAAACTGCAGCAACGTGAATGTCTCGATTTGACCACATTCATGCAGGAATTTTCACTACCCTACATTGGATTGTTCAGCAGAGGGTGTGTTGCAGCAACATTTCTCTGACAGGAGAGTCATTATTCGTGAATTTCCTATAGTATGGCAAACGAGGTCGCCCAATCTCAATAATTGTGACTTTTGGTTGTGGGAATTTCTTAAAGGTGTTATGTATCAAGGACATGTCCCCGAATATCGCAACGTTGAAAGATCGAATAACGTTACAGGTGAGACAAATTATTTCTGATATGAGGCGCCATAGAAAATGTTGTGCATCATATGAAGAGCTCAATTTCAAAATGACTTAAAGGTAATTATAAAAAAACGCGTTATCAATTGCGCCTCAATGTACAGTTGGTAAGGCACATCCACGAAAAAAAATTCGATCAAAATGAATTATGTAGTATTTCATTTAAGTTATCTAAGATCGCAGTTTTTTTCAAAACGATTAACTTCCATGTTAAGTTCCGATCAAAGTCAAGTAGATCCATTGAACTACTCACAACTGCAGATTCCCTAGCTTCCACAGCGTAACACGTGTGTATTGTTGAGTATTTCACTGTAAACAACAAACATGGAGGAAGAAAATACTATACAAGATCTTAGTGTAGAAAATGTCCATAAAGGAAGAAGAAAACGTCAAAAAGAAAAAAAAATGACTGGAAGAAAAGGCTAAGCGATATCTCGATGCTTTCGGTTCAAGGAAAGTTTCTGATGGGAAAAACCCTGCAAGCATACAAAATGTAATTGGAAACCTGGGTCATTTGAGTGTGATGAACTCAAGCTACATGATGTCCTTTACTTCAGTTAGGAGCTATTTAAAAGTGAGGGTAAAGTAAAGCAAGATTCATTTCTGTTGCTGCAAATGTCAGATAAAGTAAAGCGTTGTCAAGTAAGTAACAATTTAAGGAACAGGAATGTTACATGTAAATTCAAGGTGAAAAGCTGTAACCAAAAGAGGGTGCGAGTTTACAAGAAAACTTTTGTTTCAATAATTAAGTCTATTACTAAAAACCGGTTTACAAGAGTAATATCCAGGTTTGAAAAAACTGGTAGGATTCCCAAGAAAACCAGGGGAGGGGACAGAAAGAGCATGAAATTTGAAGAAATAAAAGATCCGGTTCGGATGTTAATCAAAAAATGCGTGGAAGAGTATCAAAAAAAATTGCCAGCTGAACTGTAGAGTATCCAAAATTTGTAGTCACTCTAAAATAAGAGTGTAGTAGAAAACGTAAACGACAAGAGTTCTATGTTTTGAAATGGATTTTTACGGAAATTCAACATTGGATTCAGGTTGACTCGGACGGCGAAAGTTTGGAGAGTCAAATAAAGTTAGAAATCTCTAACGAAGGAAGAGGAGAACTAAAAGCACAGAAACGAATCCACAAAAGTCGTGCCAAAGCTTTTTACGGAAATACAAACAAGAGGATTCATTTACCAAAGCTCTTCACCCGCAGCAAGTTCATGCGCTACCCAAAGTACCAATTCAGGAAGCATTTTATTTGAGGCAGCTTGGACTGTACAATTTAGGTGTGTTTACTCTGACTACCAACGAAAACTTTAGCTTCACATGGCTAGAAAGTCAGACCGGAAAAGGGGCAAATGAAGTCGCAAGTGCTATACCCTTCTTCTTATGAAATAAGTTGCCTAAATATGCTAATTTCCAGAATCTCAGAAACGCCCTCCTTATGTGTGATGGATGCAGAGCCCAAAACAAAAACAACATTCTTCTGGCGATGATTCAGTCCTGGCTGTTGGAAGCACCCCCAAATATCCAAGTGGTAACCCTCTTATATCCAGTAAGAGGCCATTCCTTCTTACGTGACGCCATCTTCGGCAGAATCCAGAAGGATGTCAACACTCAGAAACAGCTTCTTCTACCTGAAAGTACGACGATATTTTCGCCAAACACTGCAAAGGAGTTCTTGTACTCTGAGTTTCGTGGGAAGTTTGCGACTGGAAAGTGCGCCGAACCCACCTCTACGAACTCGTGGATAAAATTCAAACTTCAAAGAGAAAAATCCACTGATAGGAAGGATACCAAGACCATCTCAACTCGAAAGGAAGTCAAGTACGGCTTAGATACCCCCATTTTGCCTAACGGATGTCATATCAATCCACTCAAGCTGGACAACATTCTGTCACTCATGGATAAGCAGTTTGGAGCAGGAAATTGAAAGCAAGTTCCTGAGTTGAAGGAGTTCTATGAGTCGTTGACATCTCAAAATGACGCAGAAGACTGAGGACGGCTATCCAGAAGACTGTAACTGTGATGAAGAAGACACCAAAGTATTTCTGTTTCTTAAAGTAGGGGAAGAATTAGATAAATATTTTTTATATACTGTTTCCATCAATGGTGTTTTAATGACAGTGAGGTATACTAATAATAATTTTAAACAAAACAAGTTAAATCCAATTTTCGAAACAAAATGATTTTAATCCAAACTTAATTTACTATTATCATTAAAACTACACGTATTTGAAATCATTAATTCTGTCAATTTACTTGTATTACTTAGCTTGTTAAATGATAATGTGGATTTTTGTGCACTCGTTTTTTATTCAGGACAAAAAAATCGACGTTTCCCAATTTCTGGTTAAGTGGATATAATTTTGTTCTTAAATTGATGTGTGCTGTATCGTTTGGCATTTAATCGTTTGGTATACACATTAATACACTTTTGCAGCACCAAAATTTTATTAGTGGCGACTTTTGGTACAAATTTTTATTATTTTTTTGAAAACGAACTCCCATGGTCCACTATGTACACCCAACCAATTTGCGTGTTTCATCCAATACTTTATTTATTATAGGACTCTAGGTACCTCACGTTATTTTATAACCACCCTGTATTATATTTTAACGTGTATAACTGGTAAATAAATAAATATAGACTGAAGATGACCTCCAAACATGATGAAGTTGTATAACTGAGTTAATGCAGTAAATACACAACATTGATGTAAGAATATATTAAGAGAAATATTTGTTAAATCTTGTTATATTATTGAATTTTAGAAACCTACAAAAAGGAATAAGAACTTGAATTTTTCTTGGAATATAGAAATCTTTATTTAACTCTGAAATTAACGTAAATTAAAGAAAATTGATCATATTTGTTGAATGACAATTTTTTGTCATTAGGTTAGCTCTTTGATTTCAAGTATTAACAGTGTATCCAAAGTAATATTTGGCACCAAGAGATAGCTTTAATCATTCCCTACTACGTAGAAGAAGTGACTTAAGCTGTCTCCCAACTAAAATCTTCGTCTGTTCCTGAGCCACATGGTTTGCGATCAAATATTATATTTTGCAACAAACTCCGCTCTAGCCCTTCCTCTCTCACTTATCTTCAACTTTTCATTATCTACTGGCACTTAACCTGACGATTTAAAATTAACTAAAATTACATCAATATTTTAAAATCGTGACTCCAGCAGCTACTCTAATTTTCGCCCGATTTCCTCCTAAACAATTTTCGAAAATATTTTAGAAGAATAAATCTTTCATCGTTTATCTCTATTCATTTATTCTTTCAATCTAATTACTTCCTCGTAAAACGGTTTTATCCCCTGCCGTGGGGTGGAAACTGCTTGTTACGAGTTAATTGAATTTGCTTCTATCGGTATGTCACAGAAAAAATTTGTTGCGTCTCCCTTCGTCGAATTTTTTGAAAGCATTGATTCTATCCCTATTCCTTTAACGCTTTATAAATTATCTTATTTCTACAATATTAAAGGACTTCCACTGAATTGGCTGTCGTACCTGTTAACTAATCGGCGCTACTACTTAACTCCCCATGGTATATCTTCTTTAATTCTTTCTAGAAACCAAGGTGTTCCCCAGGGATCGATATTATCTCCTCTACTCTTTAATTTATTTATTAATGATCTCCCTAATTTGTTATCAGTAAGTAGCACCATACTTTATGCTGATGATGTGACTTTACTCTTATCCAGTTCTAACATTTTTCAACTTATTATATCTGTCAATAATGCACTTTCGGAACTCAAGCGATAGAACAAGGCAAATTCTCTTGCACTTAATGTTGATAAGACAAAATTAATGGTTTTTATCATCGAAACAAACGCAACATTCCAACTAGCCCTCAATTTATTACGTTTCACAGCAATTATCAACTATTATGTTTTTTTAAGTTTATGGGATTGATTATCACACATGATTTAACATTGGACCAACATGTTGACAACATGTTAAATAAGCTAAATAGAAATCAAGGAATGATCTCTAGACTCCAATATCTTTCACACGACATATTATTACATCTTTACAATTCACTGATACACTCCTCACTCTGTTACTGTAGTATTTTCAGGGGATCCTCCATATAACTTGACTAGACTCCTTAAACTACAAAAATGGTTCGTTCTTACTCTCTTAAACGTACACATGCCACATTCTGTTTCTCAATATTTTATTCTATTTCATATCCCAACTATATATCAGATCTACTTCCTATGTATATAAGGCTATCAACCATCAGCTGCTCTTATCTTCTCCTCTTAATATTAGTAAGCAACTTGATAAACATGGTTATTCAACCCGTAATATACCTGATATATATTTCTACCAATAGCTAACAGTAATTATTTGCGACGGTGCATATATTACATTGGTATTAAGTACTGAGCCCAATTACCTTTGAATGTTCGTCTCCACCATCATATAAGGCTTTCAGGAAAGTGCTGAAAAGGTTTGCTTCTAGCAAAATCATACTATGATTTCTCATATTCAAACCAAGGATAATATTTGCTTGCACTCTTATGATATATCTCTACAGAAATAGCGAATGAATCAGAAAGCACAAGCACAGGTACTCGCGTTATTAAATTCCTTGCATTCTCTAAACGCATCATCCTGCATCTGCATCACCTCCAGAATGCTTTCTTATGGAGGAGGGGACGGAGCGGGGCTGTCATGGCCGTGAAATGGGGAAGAATCGTCTGTTGTACTCGCATAGGCCGAAAAATCACTTAAGATCTTGTTGGTTTGTAGGTGGCGACATCATGAGGACCGTCCGAATCTAGTAGGGAGATCGCTTCAAGCCTTCGCATGTAATTACAAAGCCTAAAAAATCCAGTTGAGCGGCCATGAAGATGCCCTTTCCCAGATTAAGGGTGAGGTCAGCTTCCTTCTTTACGTGGATAGGAATGTGATTTTGTGCTGTGTGAAGCTAGAGGAAAAAGCTTATTGAGAGGTTTAATAAAAAGAAGATTGGTGACAGTGGGCTTAAGCAATCTGCTTACAAGATTAAATCCCAAGATGCAAGTTGCTTGTTTAAGTTTTTTTTTGGAAACATCCTCCAAAATTATGTTCGTTAATTAAACGTTCAGTGGATAATTTAGTTCATGTTTGCTGAGTTTTTAATTTCGTTTGTTTCATCTTGTTCCATGATGCTGAGTCGTCTCGACACTGCCGCAGCTTGGCTGCCAATGCACATACGAGGCGGGTGGACGGTAAAAATAACGCCAGTGCAAACAGATGACAACAGCGATTGAGTTGCTTTATTATACCGGGTGGGCAAGAAATAACGTGAGGTTTTCAGAGCTCGCTAGCGGGAATTCTATTAGGCCAAATGCAGTACATTTTGGTGTATATACTTAGTGGAACATGCAGTTTCGATTTCTGCAAAAAAAAATAGTACCAAAAGTCGCCATAGGGGGCGCTTATTTCAAGAGAACAATGAATACATTTGCATAAGCGCGTTCCGGGTTGAGCAATCATAACAATAAAAGGCAAGGCTGGGGATTTCCCATCATTCACGAACGAATGGCCTGACGATGACGCTTACTCTGCCTGACTGGGCGTTATTAGTCAAGTTGTTTCATCAGAAGAGCGACAATGCAAGTGCTGCCCTTCGTGAATTCCGGCGATTGAAAACGTTACGAAGAGGACCGATGAGCATAACTAACTTACGGAAAATGATTGAACGATTTGAATCTACCGGAACTCTAGGAGTGCAACCAGGCCGGAGACGCAAACGAATCAGGCAGCAACACGTTGAAGAAATTGCAACTGCTGTTGTGGAACAGGAGATGACTACTGTGCAGGGTACCAGCTGTGCACACGCAATAGCACTCCAAACAGATATCCCATATTCGACAGTGAGGAAAATATTGCATAAGATATTGACATTTTATCCCTATAAACTCACACCTGTTCAACAATTGCTTCCTGGAGATGAACGTACCCGAACTGACTTTTCGTTGAGATTTTTAGCACGTATGGAAGTGGATGATGCATAGCCATGGCAAATTTTATGGAGTGATGAGGCACATTTTTATTTGAATAACGATATCAATACCCACAACTGCCGTATTTTTGCTGCATCAAATCCACAAGTGTGTCTGCCAACTCCTATGCATTCACTGACACAAACAGTATAGTGCGGCTTTACTGCTTCTTTCATCATCGGTCCGTACTTTTCTGAAGAAATCCGTCCCCGTGGACCGTTGACTTGTTCCGTCAATTCTGCCAGGTATGGCGATATGCTTGAGAATTTTGTGATACCACGATTGCAGGAAAAGGGTTGTCTGGATTCTACCATTTTTATGCAGGATGGTGCGCCACCGCACATCGGACGTCAGGTGCAGCAGATCTTGCGAGAACTTTTTTTCAGACAACAGAATAATTAGTCGTGCATTTCCCATGGTATGGCCACCCAGGTCGCCTGATCTCAACCCTTGTGATTTTTGGTTATGGGGATATTTGAAAGCCTTGGGATGTTCCTGACCTCTCAAGCTTAAAGGATCAAATAACGTTACATATCAGACTAATTAATGCAGATATGCTGCGAGCTGCCGTAGAAAATGTCGTGTACCCCATGCGGCTATTGGAACAGCACACTGGTGGTCATATTCAAACACATTTGTAATTAAAAATAAAACGTTGTTTATTGTTGTTACTAAAGTTGGTTTGTACGGTATTTGTTCATTTGACAATTAGGTATTCATTGTTTTCTTGAAATAAGTCCCCCCTGTGGCGACTTTTGGTATTATTTTTTTTGCAGAAATCGAAACTGCATATTCCACTAAGTATATACACCAAAATGTACTGCATTTGGTTTAATAGAATTCTCGCTAGCGAGCTCTGAACACCTCACGTTATTTCTTGCCCACCCAATACTTTAAGCACGATGGATGGGTTCGTCCACAACAGACAATTGAAAGTAGAAAATTAATGACTGGTGGCCAGGAGTACTCATACCCCGATTGTTCAGCACCTATGAGAACTGAACTGGTGCAGTGCTCGTGTGGGGCGCCTTAGGGCAGACTCTTTCAAGTCTTGTTGTTCCATGTTGTGAAAATAATTTGTCTCCCGAAAAGATGTGCTGTAGTTGTATTGAATGGTTACTAAGCTTTAATGATGTCCATATCTAGTGTCACGATTAATCTAGGATAAAAGAGACGGTTTAAAAAGTGACACGGTAAACAAGAATTTATTTTGCCTTATGCGTTTCGACTACTGTCATCTTCAAAGTCAGTCTTGCTACAATTTTAACTTCTGCAAACGTGCTCCTTATACTTAATGTTATTCGCGGATCTATTAGAACGCTTCTCTGACGTGTTGACCTCTTATGGAGGCGGAGCTCCTCTTCTTTCTTCGTCTTCCATCTTTATTAAGAATTCTATAATGCCGTTCGTCTCAGACGATGTTTGCCCGTTTAGGAGAGCAGCTTTATTGTTGTGGTATCTCCTTTTTTTCCTTTTTTATGTCCCTTCCTTATGATTTTCATACTTTCTTTCATTTCTGTCATACGATATCTGCATAGGCCGATCACATCACCGTTAACCCAGGCTCTACTGTGTTCTTTGAACCTCTCGTGGAATGACCTGGACATCGATCCCACATAAACCGCCTCAAATCCGGACATTGTATTTCGTGTACTCCTGCTTGCTTGAATTCATCTAATCCGTTTTTTTTCTGCTTAACATTCACATACACCGGGGAAAATGTCCACCGGATATCGAACCTGTGCCAAAAAGAAGGCATAGGAGTTAGCCTTCCGCAAAAACAACCCAACGCAAAAGAATAACGGATTAGACGAATTCAAGCAACCACGAGTATACGAATTACAAAGTCCGCACTGTGGGGCAGTTTATATGGGATCGACGTGCAGGTCATCCCGCGCGAAGTTCAAAGAACACTAAAGAGCCTGGGTTAACGGACACAGGAGGTCGGGCTTCGCGGACCACCTTATAAGGACGGACATCTTATGGCAGAAATGGAAAAATGTACGTAAATCATATGGAAGGTACATGAAAAAGAAAAAATATTGTTGAAAGAAGAAATAGAAATACAGAGGAGATACCACAACAATAAAGCTGCTCTCCTAAACGGGCAAACACCGTTTGAGAAGGACTGCATTATTGAATTCCTGATAAAGATTGAAAACGCAGACAGAAGAAAAAGAGCCCCCCTCCATAAGAGGTCGACATGTCAGAGAAGCGTTCTAATAGTTCCGCGAATGACACTATATATAAGAAGCACGTTTGCAGAAGTTAAAATTGTAGCAAGACTGCCTCTGAAGATGACATTACTCGAAACGCATAAGGCAAAAAAATTGTTGTTTACCTTCTCACTTTTTGATTGGTCTGTATTATTCTACACTAATCTATGTAGTAAGATGCTATCGTCTTGTCTTCTATATATATAAAGAAGGATGTTTGTAGGTTTGTGTGCGGGTATTGAATACAAATCTATAGTTTTATTCCGATCTTGATGAAATTTTGCTTACTTGACCTTCAAAGCATGAGGAAGGTCTCTGTCTACCTCAGATTTCGGAAAAATAATGACTATCGATAAAAAGAAAAGCGATATCCATCGTTATGGCAGGGCATATTAATGCGTCGAATCAATGCATATAATTCCTGTTATTCTGACTTTTCTTGGAGAAAAAAGTTCTCAGTACTTAATAATTTCTTGAAGAGTTTTTAGAAATAATTAGCAACTGGAGATAATGGAGAGTTCGCAGACTACTGAGAAAGAGTGGAAAGACGACAGAGGAAACACTCCTTTAGCTCTGTGCTGTATTGAGCAAATCGTAAGCAAGTAAATAGAAGAATCGACGACCGCTAGACTACACCAGCTGATGAATGGCTAAGTTTTGCTTTAAGACATCAAGAGAAGATCGAGAATTGCAATAGTATCTGGTGTACATCTAAAGTAAGATTACGTGAGTAAGAAATTATTAAGACTAGCAGTGGCAGGTACATCCATTGTGAGCCTTAAAAAAATTTTTTTTCGAATTTTCATTCAGAATTTTTACTGTATAAATTCTGAGCGTTTTCATGTGTTTATTTTTTAATTTTAAGATACTGCAAAATTTAATAAAAAAAAAAGTCCTGAGCCACGCAGGGGTTATCACCTGGAATTCATGTTTTTCGTATATTTCGTAGAAAGGATACTGCCTTTACTCAGATTTGGATTATTATTTAACCAACTGGAAGTTATAATTTAATTTTTTGAAATTGTTATGTTTACCTGCAAAAGTAATTATCCCGGGCAACGCTGGGTACCTCTGCTAGTCTTCTATCTATATATATAAAGAAGGATGTTTGTGGCTTTGTGGGTTTGTTTGTGTGTATTGAATACAAATCTACAGTTTTATTCCGATCTTGATGAAATTTTGCATACTTGACCTTCAAAGCATGAGGAAGGTCACTGTGTACTTCAGATTTCGAAAAAATAATAATTATTGATAAAAAAAAAACGATATTCATGGTTATGGCAGGGCATATTAATGAGAGATATCTCATGACCAATAATGTAAGACAAAGTTTTTGCAACAATACGTATTAACAATGGTATCAACACGCAATTCACATACACTCTGAACGGACCAACAATATATATCTCATGACCGACAATGCAAGGCAAAGTTAATGCAAAATAGAATTCAATGCATAGAATTACTATTATTCAGGCTTTTCTTAGAAAAGAGAATTCTTAGTACCTAACAATTTCTTGAAAATCTTTAAAAATGATCAGTAACTGGAGATAATGAGTTAGTTGACTATTGAGAAAGAGTGAAAGACGATAGAGGAAGCAATCCTTTAGTTCCGTCATGTATTGAGCAAATGGTAAGCAAGTAAATAGAAGAATCGGCGACCGCTGGACTACACAAAGTGATGAATGGCGAAATTTCGCTTCAAGACATCGAAAGAAGAAAAGAAATTGCAACAAGATAAAGTGTACATCTAAAGTAAGATTACGTGAGTAAAGACTTATTTTGACTAGAAGGCATCCTTGGAGAGGTCCATCCATTGTGAGCCTTTAAAAAATTTTTTTTTCGGTAAATCAAGTCCTGGTATATCACCTAGAATGGATTTTTTCAGTGAAGAGGCAAATTCCTGTCTTTCCGATTTTTCTTAGAATATATAGTCCTTTCGCTCTATATTGTAGTGATTGAGTTATTATGTAACCAATTTGGAGGTTTAATTTAGCTTTTTGAGGTTGTTTTGTTTACCTACACGCGTAATTATCCCAGGCAACACCAATTTTTTTCCTTCAAGATATCGAAAGATGAAAGGAAATTGCAACAACGTCAAGTGTACTTCTTAAGTAAGATTACGTGAGTAAGGAATTATTTAGAATAGCAGTTGCATCTTTGGAGAGGTCCATCTATTGTGAGCCTTTATAAAATTTGCTAATGAACTTCCAACCTCCCTCTGTTACTTGGCTAATAATGTTCCAACTAACGTTAGCTTATATGGGTTTCTTAGTAGGGACTAAGCAAGTGGGACTGATGTAAACAAATTATCAGTTGCTATATTTCTGTTTGTTCCATGAATAGATAACCCAGAGGTAATCCTGCTGGACTAGAAACAATGTAAGAATCTGCATCTACCATGTACCAGGTATGTAAATATGAACCGAAATTTTTTATAGAAAATACACGTTTATTGTATGAAAATGATGAAAAATATTATATTCTAGGCATTGCCCATTGCTGGCTATAAATATTTTCCCACCTGTCTCACAAATTGTGGATGCCACGCGAAAAACAAAACTGTTGCTCCTCGAGTCATTTTTGTAAATTTTCGTATAAAGTGAAGCGTTGCTCAGCAAGTGCGTATCCCATCGATGCAAGTAAGTAGTAATCGGATGGAGCCAAGTCTCGTGAGTAAGCCGCTTGCGAAAATATTTCCCAACTAAACGCCGTAATCCTTTCTTTGACTGGTTTTGCTGTGTGTGATGGTGCATTATCATAAAGCAAAATCACATTGTTTTGTCTTTTTTGGTATTCTGGTCGTTTTGCTCGCAAAGCTAGATTCAAATCGCTCATTTGTTTTTAGTAGCATTCAATAGTAATAGTTTCACCAGAATTTAGTAGCTTATAATAGATAACACACTTCTGATCCCGCCAAATACAGAGCATCGTTTCTCACGTCAAAATCGCCACTTTTGAATTTTTTAACCACTAACAGCACTGTGATTTACCAAGAGCATGCTCACCAGAAGCTTCGACAAACATTCGATGCGATTCTGCAGCAATTTTCTTCAAATGGTAACGGAATATCAATGCAGCATGCCAAACGTTGGTTTCAGGCAAGTTGAATGCTTTGTGTTGTATAAAACTATGTGTTGTATGAAACTTGTATTGCTGCAGGATAAAAATCTTTGTGGGATGCCAGAGTAGGAAAATGGCGCCAAAAACTCGGTTTGACGGTAAATACATTGAGAGCTAGGGCCGTTTATGGGCAAATTATGGTTTAGTATTTACAGACCGGGTATTTAATAGCATTACTAACCATCAATCAACAATTTTTATTCCATACTAGCAAAGGTACCCGGCGTTGCCCGGGATAATTACACTTGGATGTAAACAGAACAATCTCAAAAAATTAAATTAAATTTTGTAATATCTTAAAAATAAACACATGAAAATGCTTAGAATTAATACAGTAAAAATTCTTAATGAAAATTCGAAAAAAATCTTTTTAAAGGCTCACAATGGATGGACCGCTCCAATAATTTCTTACTCAGGTAATCATACTTCAGATGTACACTTGATGTTGTTGCAATTTCCACTCTTCTCTCGTTGTGTTGAAGCAAAATTTGGCCTTTCGTCACTTTGGGTAGTCTAGCGGTCGCCAATTCTTCTATTTACTTGCTTCCCATTTGCTCAATACAGCACGGAGCTAAAGGTTTGCTTTCTCTGTCGTCTTTCCACTCTTTCTCAATAGTCTGCTAACTCTTCATTATCTCCAGCTACTGATCATTTTTAAAGATTTTCAAGAAATTATTAAGTACTAAGAACTCTCTTTTCTAAGAAAAACCTGAATAACAGGAATTCTATGCATTGTTACAAATTGAAACTTATCCATATTGCATCATCATTTTATGTTCATTGTTATAATTCTTGGAAAGGATTGCTTTATCATTGCATCATCATTTTGAGCTCATTGTTATTGGTGAAT
>JAHWFO010092009.1:970908-984500 GCA_023313115.1 Rhysida immarginata
TTGAAGGTCATGTATGCGAAATTTCATCAAGATCGGAATAAAACTGTAGATTTGTATAAAAAACGTACAGACCCAACCACAGACAGACCCACAAACATCCTTCTTTATATATATAGATATAGAAGATAGCTGTGGCAAACTTGGAGTGAGCATTAAAAATATTTTTTTCAATTTCCATTATAAATTTCTTCTGTGTTAATTCTAAGTGTTTTCATATGTGTATTTTTAAGATATTGAAAATTTTTATGAAAACATCCAAGAGTCCTAGCCACGTCGGAGTTTTCACCTAGCTTATTTGGTAGCACAGCAGATCCAAACATTTCATAAAAATACATTTTGACTATATTTTATGTATGTGAATATTTTGGAAGCTGAGTTGCTGATACTGCGTTGATTAAATGTTCGTTTCCAAGAATTATTAAAAATGTGCATGAAATGATGATGCTGTGAACGAACATAAATAAGGCAGCGACTATTGAGGAGGCAAAGGAGTCAGACGTGTCTATCTTGATATTCGTGTCAAACGTCCAGACGACTGGCAAAGGAAACAGAAAGAAAGGGTATCGGTCAGAGAAACTCTGCAGCTAAAACAAAAATGCTGTACTGGTATTGGAAACATCTGAACAACGGGAGTTTCGAATCGAGCAAGAGGGTATAAGAGCTTCTACGTTAAGGACAAGAAAAACTTTGGCCTAAAGTATCCAGTGATGTTCCCTGGTGGTAAAGACTGATATCATTTTAATCTGAGACAAGTCAACAAGAAGTAAATAAAGGGTAAATAACCAGGGACTAGGATATATCACTTAAAATTCCTTTTTTTCGCATTTTTCATAGAATGGATAGTTCCTTGACTCTGTGTTGTTTTCATTGAGTTATTATTTAAACAATTTGGAGTTAGAATTTAACTTCTTGAGATTGTTCTGTTACCTATCTTGTATCTTGTTCTTGAGATTACCTACATGTGTAATTATCCCTGGCAACGCCGGATCCTCTGCTAGTATATCAATAACTTTCACATTAACTTTTAACAGCTCTTCAAAAGATAATGAATTCAAATGAAAAATCGAAGATTAAAGAACACTGAAAATTTCGATATCGAAAGTCTTTGATACATGGGCTACATAGAATAAGCATCGAAAAATTTGCTAGATGGACTACAATGGAAAGATCATCAAAAAATTTGATACATGGGCTACCTTCGATACTATTGCCCCGCGCTAGCGGATTAAAATATAATATAATTTACTGCACATTGTCAAACATTTACAATACACAATACATTTTTTCACATTTTTCCCTAAATTTTCCATCCACTTTTCTATTGTGAAAAGCAAAAGCATAAGTCAAATTCCGAAAAGAAGAAGGCGACGACGTTGGTAAACTGTAACTGTGTTCAAAATCATCCAAGAATGTTTTATAATGAAATCTAATACGTTATTGCGAAATTGTTACAGTCTGTAACAATAGATAATCATTGCAATTGCATCTTATCAGAGGCGAAGCTAAGGAGACGTGAAAACGGGTATTATAAGGAGGAGTGGAAGCTGAGTAAAAATGTGAGTGAGAAAGAGATGTTAATTAATGGTTAATTAAGAGAAACAAGGACGCAAGGAAACTACTAATCCACAACAAAAGTTTATTCATACGAATGCGCATTTCGGCAGCCAAGCTGCCTTAGTGAGCGTATCCAAAACTTGATCATCTGAACTGAACTCTAAAAATTTAATTTTCTGTATGTGGTCAATTTTTCCGATAATTAATTTTATACAGTTATTAATTTCATTGTGAAAATGAAGTATCTTTAGTGGTATAAGCATTTCGGGCAAATGTCTGGACCCCTTTTCAACAAGGTCACGTTTATAGTGGCTACAATTCATTTTAGCTACTATATCAAATTGTATACAAAAGGTACATCTAAATACTTATTTTCAACAGTAACAGCATTTATTGTTTACCTTTCAAGTAATTAAATCAATAGCAAAAATTGTTCGTTAATAAATTTTATTAAAGTTATTTTCGACCATTTATTTATTATCTTGACCAACTGAAACACCCGACGAATTTGTCTCTGACAAATTGATCGCCCGACCAACTGGCACCCGCGATGAATTGTCGTTCGACTGACTTCCGACGAACTAACTGCCAGACCAACTGATATCCTAAACAAAATGACGTTTGACGAACTGACTCTGTCGAACTGACGCTCGACAAATTAACCCTCGACGACAGAGGAAGCAAATGGTGAGCATATCAATAGATGAATCGGCGACTGCTAGAATACACAAAATGATGAATAGCCAAGTTTTGCTTTAAGACATCGAGAAGAGTGGAATTGCAACAGCATCAACTGTATATCTAAAGTAAGATTACGTGACTAAGAAATTATTTAGACTAGCAGTAGCATACTTGGAGAGGTCCATCCATCGTGAGCCTTTAAAAAATTTTTCTTCGAATTTTCATTAAGAATTTTTGCAGTTTTAATTCTAAGCTTGTTCATGTGTTTATTTTTAAGAAATTTCCAAATTTAATTAAAAAAACAGAGTCAGAGCCACGCCGGGATTAGATTATTTGGTAATAGAGCAGGTCCAAACATTTCATAATAATAGAGCAGGTCCAAACATTTCATAATAATGTTATTATATTCTGTGTGAATGTGAATTTGGAAAGTGAGATGCTAATAATGCGATAATTGAACGTTCGTTTCCAAGAATTATTAATAATGTGCATAAAATGATGATGCAGTGAGAGAACATAAATAAGGCAGCGACTATTGAGGAGGCAAAGGAGTGAGATGTGTCTCCCTTGAGCTCCGTATCAAACGTAAAGACGACTGGCAAAGGAAAGAGAAAGAACGAGTGTTGGCCAGAGAAACTCTCCAGCTAAAACAGAAAAAGTTATACGGGTCTTGGAAAAATCTGATCAACGGGAGTTTCGAATAGAGCACAAGGGTATAAGAACCTTTACGTCAAGGACAAGATGGTGAAGATGCCCGGTGGTGAAGATGGACATCTCTTTAATATGTGGCAAGTCAACAGCAGGTTAAACAAGGTCCCAGTATATCACCTAGAATTCCTGTTCTTCGGATTTTTCTTAGAATGGATAGTCCCTTCTCTCTTTGTTGTATTGATTGAGTTGTTATTTAACCAATTTGGAGTTACAATTTAACTTCTTGAAATTGTTCTAGTTACCTACAAGTGTAATTATGACGGGCAACGCCGGGTACTCCGCTAGTCACTTAATAAAAGCTTACGCCGGTGAAACAAGTCACGCAGTTTTCACTGCTCATAGTCGTTGAAATGCAGCGTGCCTATGACCTACTGTAGGTCCAGGAACAGGTGACAGCCACTAGCTGTAAGGTCCGGACTGTCAAGTTGCTTCCAACTAATCAGATTTTTTGTTTGGGAACAACTTCACAACCCGCCTTACAGCTCGGAACTCGCGTCCAGTGGCTACCACCTGTCCCTGGATCTAAAGGAGTTCATCAGCGGTCTGCATCTCAGCGACGATGAAAAAGCGAAAACTGGTGACTTGCTTCACTTTTATGAGCAATAAATACATTGAGCGCTATGACAATTGGTTAAATAAACTATGTGGATAAATAATTTAAGATACATAGAATGTGGTAAAGTAAAAATTTTGATAATATATATAGTATCAATGGTAACACAAAGAGCCAAAACCGCTTTTCCACAACAAAATATTTATTGCGCCTGGATACGTATTTCGGACGCTACGCGTCCATTTTTCAACAAGACTGAATGTTACAGTGTGCCTTAGGGCTATTTATATATAATAGGGACCAATCAGGTTCCTTTACAAGTGGATTAACATTTTCGCAAAGCCAATCAGGTAAATTACAGGTAAATTTTACAAAAAATTCAAGAATACAGAATAAATTTGAAACAAAAATAAGCCAATCAACTGCGAGCAGGACACAAGTATACCAAAGAATAGATAAAAATATAAAGAGGGTGAAGTAGCCAATAAACGAGCGCGGGAGGAGGGGGGGTGTTCAAAGATTATCACTACATAAGTCAGAGAGAAGGACCAATCCGGTAAAAGCAGAAAGAAGGTCGAAGCAAAGAGCCTCAAGCCAGGGTCCACACAGAGAACCCAAAAGCATCAATGCACGTACCTAAGCAGGTTATCCCAGCCGTTAAGGTCCATTAAGAAGTTTGCTTCCCTGCTCTTTGTAAATCTCCAAAGTTTCAAGGAAATTGAGCTTCCTCCAGTCGCAGGTACAGTGGAGAATTTTGAAGTTGTCAAGTTTAGCGTCATGTCCAGTCAGTATAATATGCTGTGCGAAGGCGGAAGCTTCAGGATTGTAGCGGATGTACGTGAAATGATCCTTGATCCTGGTAGTAACCATCCTCCGTGTCTGCCCGATGTAAAAGGAGTCACACGTCCCGCAATTTAATTTGTACACGCCAGAACTTTGGTCAGGTTGTATCTTATCCTTGGCCGACCCCAGGAGTCTCCTGAGCGTGTGAGAGCTTCTATAGGAGATCCTGTGTCCAAATCTTCTGGCGATTTTGTCAAGTCCTTTGCAAAATATTCTGTTATAAGGAATCGCCCAATACTTTGGTTTATCACTCACTGGTTCAAGGGTGGTTGCTTGAAGTATTGCCTTTTTCCTTGTATGTTTTCGGATGAGGTTTTCAATCATGTCTTCGCTGTATCCATAACTTCTAATCTTTGATAACTCCTCGTCTCTCTGTTGTGGGGTGAGGGGGAGGTTAAAAGCCTTGATGATCATCTGTTGAAAGGCTGATATCTTGTGGGCGAAGCAGTGGTTTGAGTGTCTATTGATATATGCAGGTATAAAGGTACGTTTCCTATAGACCCCAAACGTTAATTTGCCATCGCCAGTGTCTCTGCTAATCAAAATGTCAAGGAAGGGTAATTTACCTTCTTTCTCTATTTCGTTAGTAAATTTAATGGTGTTAGACACGTTGTTCAGTTCAGTCATAAATTCTTCCAGATTATATTTTGATGTATCAAAGACAGCGAAAACATCGTCCACATACCTGCACCAAATATCAGGGAAATATGGAAAAGTTTCGCGGGCCTGATTCTCAAAATACCTGAGGAATAAGTTGGCAAGGAAAGGACTAATGCAGCATCCCATGGGGGTACCATCAGTCATTTTATAAAATTTTCCATTAAACTGTAGAAGGTTATTCTCGCAACAAAACCTAGTGGCGAGCATAATATCCCTGGACTCACCAAGTTAAATATAGTTGTCATCGAGTACCGATTGGAGCACTTTCATGGTCTCTTTAATGGGAACACTAGGGAAAAGAGCGCATATGTCAAAGGAAACCAGAATGCATCCTTCTTTAAGAACTACATTGGCAAGTTTCTCGACAAGCTCAGTGCTATTTTTAACTGTAAAATCAGTACCTGGAAGCTTAAGGCTGCGAAATTTCGTCATAAGAGATTGAGCAATCAAACTGGTAGGTGCGTTAGTGTTGTCAATAATAGGTCTGTATTGATTACCCGGTTTGTGGGTTTTAGGTAAGCAATACAGCCTTGGGATCACAGGGTTGCTGGGAATTAGCCTGCAAGTCTTATCAATTTTTTTTTTTTTTGTTTCTGACAATCGTCAATCTTACTTTCTTTTTTGTATAATATGGAAGACCGCTTGGGTTGGTTAGGCTTCTTGACTACCTCAGTGTATTTCTTTTGGAGTTTATTCTGGTTAGATGAGCTTTGTTAAAGCGCTGCTTTTGTCCCATCCTAACGAATGTACACTTTACTGTTCGATTGTCGATCGATTGTCTGTAACATTCAGTCTTGTTGAAAAATGGACGCGTAGCGTCCGAAATACGTATCCAGGCGTAATAAATATTTTGTTGTGGAAAAGCGGTTTTGGCTCTTTGTGTTACCATTGATGTTATTTATCCACAGTTAAGGTAATTTGATTTTTATTTTGTTATATACTTATGGCTTCGCTAGTCTCTATTACCAGTTACGATGTTCTTATGGCTAATTTATCTACTTTAACAGCCCTTTCTAATAAGTTTTTTAGAGCTAACCTAAATATTGGCTTGATCAAAGCCAATATACATTACCTAACGCAATGTAGGGTTAGGCATTGTGTCCCACGCTTTATCAAGAGATGTGACCTCGGTAAGGGTGGAGGGCATCTCCTTGGTAGGGCCAGGGTGTCGGCACAATTCCACTACCTCAATCTCGCTATTGCTGACCAGTTCTCCCGGCTTGCCGCTACTGAAGTTGAAGCGTACTCATTACATAGCACCCTCAGTCGCAGTTTGCACCCAGCAGAGCTGGAAGGTTTTCTAAACAAAGTTCACACTGTAAATGGGCATAAACTACACTCAAAGTTTAAGAAAATTAAAATGAAAATTAGCTTCTTGGATGCCATTTAACATAACAACAATAGGATTAATAATCACGACAATGCTGTGGTCATTAACAGATCATCTTGTGAATTCTCTGACAAGCAATTAAGTGTTCTTTCAAAAGGCTTAAAATTCGCTGCATCAAATCCAAAGGAGGACTTGAGGGATTTAGTCTGTAGCACAATTTTTGGTACTCCCGGTCTTAATGCCGGGCAGTACAAAGAATTTACTACTCTTTGCAGGAATCAAATTATTACTAATATTGTGACTTGGGATGGGACATGCAACCTTAAGGATTATGATTTCTTGAAGACTATAAAATCGCTAAAAAAAAAGGACTGTTTTTACCTTAAGGCGAACAAAAGCAACCATGTGGTTACCGTTGATAAAGTTCGTTATATTGAGGGAGTGGAAGCTTTGTTAGATGAGGGTCCTTATGAATTACTTGATAAGAACCCTTTGAAACGGCTTGTTGACCAAACGAAAGAATGCTTAAAAGATTGCAGATATATTTTCAAAGGACTTAAGACTTGCAGGCTAATTCCCAGCAACCCTGTAATCCCAAGGCTGTATTGCTTACCTAAAACCCACAAACCGGGTAATCAATACAGACCTATTATTGACAACACTAACGCACCTACCAGTTTGATTGCTCAATTTCTTATGACGAAATTTTGCAGCCTTAAGCTTCCAGGTACTGATTTTACAGTTAAAAATAGCACTGAGCTTGTCGAGAAACTTGCCAATGTAGTTCTTAAAGAAGGATGCATTCTGGTTTCTTTTGACATATGCGCTCTTTTCCCTAGTGTTCCCATTAAAGAGACCATGGAAGTGCTCCAATCGGTACTCGATGACAACTATATTTCACTTGGTGAGTCCAGGGATATTATGCTCGCCACTAGGTTTTGTTGCGAGAATAACCTTCTACAGTTTAATGGAAAATTTTATAAAATGACTGATGGTACCCCCATGGGATGCTGCATTAGTCCTTTCCTTGCCAACTTATTCCTCAGGTATTTTGAGAATCAGGCCCGCGAAACTTTTCCATATTTCCCTGATATTTGGTGCAGGTATGTGGACGATGTTTTCGTTGTCTTTGATACATCAAAATATAATCTGGAACAATTTATTACTGAACTGAACAACGTGTCTAACACCATTAAATTTACTAACGAAATAGAGAAAGAAGGTAAATTACCCTTCCTTGACATTTTGATTGGCAGAGACACTGGCGATGGCAAAATAACATTTAGGGTCTATAGGAAACCTACCTTCATACCTGCATATATCAATAGACACTCAAACCACTGCTTCGCCCACAAGATATCAGCCTTTCAACAGATGATCATCAAGGCTTTTAACCTCCCCCTCACCCCACAACAGAAAGACGAGGAGTTATCAAAGATTAGAAGTTATGCTGCCAGTAAAGGATACAGCGAAGACATGATTGAAAACCTCATCCGAAAACATACAAGGAAAAAGGCAATACTTCAAGCAACCACCCTTGAACCAGTGAGTGATAAACCAAAGTATTGGGCGATTCCTTATAACAGAAGATTCTGCAAAGGACTTGACAAAATCGCCAGAAGATTTGGACACAGGATCTCCTATAGAAGCTCTCACACGCTCAGGAGACTCCTGGGGTTGGCCAAGGATAAGATACAACCTGACCAAAGTTCTGGCGTGTACAAATTAAATTGCGGGACGTGTGACTCCTTTTACATCGGGCAGACACGGAGGATGGTTACTACCAGGATCAAGGATCATTTCAGGTACATCCGCTACAATCCTGAAGCTTCCGCCTTCGCACAGCATATTATACAGACTGGACATGACGCTAAACTTGACAACTTCAAATTCTCCACCGTACCTGCGACTGGAGGAAGCTCAATTTCCTTGAAACTTTGGAGATTTACAAAGAGCAGGGAAGCAAACTTCTTAATGGTGACAAGGGCCCTATGGACCTTAACGGCTGGGATAACCTGCTTAGGTACGTGCATTGATGCTTTCGGGTTCTCTGTGTGGACCGTGGCTTGAGGCTCTTTGCTTCGACCTTCTTTCTGCTTTTACCGGATTGGTCCTTCTCTCTGACTTATGTAGTGATAATCTTTGAACACCCCCCTTCCCGCGCTCGTTTATTGGCTACTTCACCCTCTTTATATTTTTATCTATTCTTTGGTGTACTTGTCTCCTGCTCGCAGTTGATTGGTTTATTTTTTGTTTCAAATTTATTCTGTATTCTTGGCTGTAATTTACCTGATTGGCTTTGCGAAAATGTTAATCCACTTGTAAAGGAACCTGATTGGTCCCTATTATATATAAATAGCCCTAAGGCACACTGTAACATTCAGTCTTGTTGAAAAATGGACGCGTAGCGTCCGAAATACGTATCCAGGCGTAATAAATATTTTGTTGTGGAAAAGCGGTTTTGGCTCTTTGTGTTACCATTGATGTTATTTATCAACAGTTAAGGTAAGTTGGTTTTTATTTTGTTATATAATATATATAGTAGTTTTGTTTTTATTACAAAACGGTTCTTTCTTTAAAAGTTATCCTCGTATCTTATATATAAAATGCTAAATCCTCCTGATCCATGCCTTTTTCCATAATGACGAGCAACAATACAAGTTTCATTGTTTCCAACAAATGAAAAAACACTAATTGTTAAAATCCAAAAATCGCAGCCGACGAAAAGGAATATTAAAAAAATCTTATATTTTCGTAGACTACGATTCGAATATATATTCGTAATAGATTTAACTATATACATCTTTTGACATTTAAAAAATAGCACACTAAAATAAACAAAAAGGTCAAATTAAATCCTAAGTAAGTAATTTAACTATTCTAAATTACGCAATTCATCATATGTATACGATTCTTATTTTTTAATTTTAATAAAAAATAATAACATTCAAATAAAACACTTTGAAATTGATTAATAATTCAAGTCACAAGTAGGTAACATTAGTTTTTACATTTTATGATATTCGTTATATAGTAATAATTCGTCAGTTGAATAAATTAATAAAAAGGAAAAATTCATAAATTAGAAAAATAAAAAATCAAAAGCAAAAAACATTCATTTCTCATTTTTTTATATTCATTAAATGTGTATGAATAATTTATTTAGTTATATAGTGGTCGTGCCCCCCCCCCCAAAAAAAACGAGGAAATAGAGCAATGAGAGTGGTAAAACAAAAAACAAAAAAAAAAATAGACCGTGGGGGGCCATTTTAACTGAAGAGCAAATTTTACCTCTAATAGTTGTAAATGTGTTTTTGTGTTAGGTTATAACCACGGTCTATAGGTATTCATGGTCATCGAGCTCCATTGTTAAAATGAAGCTAAAGTTTCTAGCTCCCAATAGGGCGGGAACTCTATTGAAAAGTAACGCATGTACAATCGGCCCAAAAACGCCGGCAGCGCCGCCCTATCGACAGAGAGAAACTTTACTTTCATTTTCAGTTTCAATGAAAAACCTCTATGGCAGGTCACGGTCGGCCCTGATGCGATCTATGCGGCACCTGGTGCGATCTGTTTTCCTTAGCTTCTCGAAACAATGGAAAATGGCCGAAGCTCGATGACCATGAAGATCTATAGACCGTGGTTTTAACTGTCAAATTGACAGTAGTGACTTTGTCCCATTGTAACAGGACACATTGTTTTAGTATCGCTCTCATGTTGACAGTGACTTTTTTTTTTAGTATTAGCAATACTGTCAATTATCGCAGTCCTGCCAATTATTATAATCCTGTCACAGATGAATTTTTTTAAAAATAAAATCGAACTTGCAGTTTTCAGTTATGCAGTTACCATCGTACGCCGAGCTTTCGAAAAAAATCAAAGGCAATAACATCATTTATTGGATGCTCGGATCCGTGCTGCCAGGTGTGCCTGGCGCGAACTGTGGTGATCCGTTGTAAAAAACTTGAGCTAGGAAAGAAACCCAACCTGTCTGTTTTCCAAATCTTTGTCCCCATTCCCTTGGAAAATGACCGAAATAGTTCCGAAATGAGATCCTGAGAGGTGGGACAGGTGTCCCCTATTAGATAGTGTTCAGCATCACAATAAGGCAGTTTTTGGGTGTTAAACCGCTACTTCTCCGCATTGAGAGGCCTAAAGTGCATTGTTTGGCCACATGTACGGATGCCGCAAAACCGTCTTCCTAGGCAGTTGCTGTTTTCCAAGTCGGTGGTTGGGTTAGGTCAAGTGACAACGGGGTGGGGGGAGGTGGGGGGGGGGGCCCCCCAAAAACATGAACTAGGTCGTAAGCCCATAAGATATAAAAATCATGGGGTAGGTCAGGTGACCATGGAAGCAGCAGAAGAAGAGAAGTATGTCTCATAAGAAATCAAGGAGTCGGCCTTAATGCTTAATGAACTGTAAGGGGTGGTTTAACACGAAACCGAAGTGGTTATACAAGAAAACCGAAGTGGTTATACAAGAAAACCGAAGTGGTTAAACGAGAAACCGAAGTGGTTATACAGGAAAACCGAAGTGGTTATACTAGAAACCAGAGCACTGCGACTCTCTGAGTCTATTGTACTATCCCCAATTAACGACTGCCACAGGAAACAGTAGCAGCCGGGACCGACGGCTTAACGTCCCTCCGAAGCACGGGGGGCGATGGACGTTTCCAGGCGGTCACCCAACCTGGTATTAACCGCGCTCAAGGTTGCTTAACTCCACCAATACGTTAAGAAAGGCGAGACAACCGAGCTACACCTGCCCCAAGGAGTCGGCCTAGAATTACATTGATCATCTGGGTTCGAAGACATGCACCTGCTGGCGGAAAATCTCGAGCGCTACCCGACGACCTTAATGAATAGGCAGGTTTGAAAACATTTTTATTTATTATTGAAAGTCCTGTCAATTACCACAGTCCTATCACAGGCGAAATTTTATAATTAAAATCGAATTTGCAGAATCGCCTGTTGTGGCACCGTCGTATGACGGGCTTTAATACTAGTTTCAATAATTGCTTAATATAAAAAATATTTGCTATTATTAAGTTATCACTTCTCTGTGCATCTTAAAATATATTGTGTTCTAATTGCTAGGTCAAAATGATTAATATTAAGTGCAGCTGATTTTTACTTACACAGCAGATAATTTCCTACTTTTTCCTCAGTCATGAATTGAAGACTGCTTAATTCATTGTTATTCTGTTTTATCTTTTCTTCTTGCTGAAGGATTCTTTCAAAGGAAACGGCTGGAACATGAGAGTCTTCTATTTCCAATTTCCAACTTTTAGCCTCGTTTTTATCTGTAAATTTAAAATAACCCTTTTAAGATACAGAATAATAAATTTGTAGAAATAATGGCTTATAGAATAGAATATAAAGTCTCACAAAGGTTTAACACTCTGAAAAAATAAATTTCCGTAAAGAAATTAAGCACATGAACTTAGCAATAATAAAAAAATTTACGGACACTAAAATTATCTTTTTTCATCCATGTGGTGTAGTATTGTTCTTCAATGTTATATTTATAATTACTATATTCGTTACAGTATTGCCAAACTATATAAACACATTTTATGATATAGAGAGTGGCCCAAGAATACTCATTTCAAGAGCTGATAACGGTTTTATTAATTTTTATAAATTAAGAGCTGATTTTATAAATTTAATAGCTGATTTTAATGATATTTTAACAAGGTCATATTCATGGAATGCGGAAAACTTTACAATAAAAAATATGCAAATAAGGGATTTATATTTTTCATTAGCTAACCTCTTGGATATCGCTACCTAATCTAAAGTGAATTCTGTCTCTCTTCTGATGGAGTCGTTCAGGTCACAGAGATAAACCCTGTTGGCCTGGTAAGATAAACCCTGCTTTTAGAAAGCTAACCTAACGTAACTTCACCTATCCTAACCTAACCTAACCGACCATTAAAAGGATTATGGTCCGGATATAGAGTAGGCCACGCTACTGGAACATTTCGTCCAATCTAACTTTCTTCAGTAAAATCATAAAATGTTTTGCACACATAGTTATGGTAACATGTCATCATGTTGGATTTTCTGTTTCCTAATATGCCTCGTTGCTTGATGTAAGGAATGGCATGATCCTGTAAAATCCGTCGGTAGCAGGCACCTGTGATTGTCACAGTTACCAAAGCACCATCGTTTTGTTCTTCAAAGAAGATTGCTCCAATGCGCACAGATTAATACTGCAACAATTTCTTTGCTCTTGCAATCAAAAATATTTAAGATAATTTTAATATTTTATAATAGGAAAATTTTTCGCATTATGCCAATATGAACAGGTTAAAGTATCATTTAAAATCTGTTTTTTTTTCATTTCGCCTATTCTTCAATACATCCAGTTTCATCGTGTTTGATCTAATTTCATCATTTTAGATTATTTGAAACTTTTATTTTGGTTATTTTATTTATATATTTGTCACATTATTTTATCTCATTTAGTACATTATAAAAGAGATTTAATAAATTAATTAAGTCATTATAATCTAGGAGTCCCATAAGTTTCGATTCTCTCCCCTCTGCTTTTCAATCTATTTATATATGATTTACCTATTGCTTTAACCCTTCCTCTTTCTATACTATATGCCGATAATGTCACTTTTTTATTTGCTGATTCTTGTTTCTCCAAACTTACTATGACAATCAATCGGATTCTTTCTATCTTAAGGTTATGGAATTTAGCTAATTCGTTATCTCTCAATATTAATAAAACTAAATTCATGCTCTTTCATCACACCAATAAGGAAAATATTCCTGTTAACTTACCTATTTTCTATGATTCTCAACTGCTTATCAGAACTAAATCATTTAAGTATTTAGGTATATACCTATCTCATGATCTGTCTTGGTACTTGTATATTAAATCTTTACTTCAAGCAAGGTATGATTTCAAGCAAGGTATGATTTCTCGGTTATACTTCCTTCCCAATTATATCCTATTGTTACAGTATTACACATTGATACACTCATTTTTATGCTATGGTACAATCTTACTCGTATACTTAAGCTTCAAAAATCTTATGGTTTTTACAAGTTCTGTTAATCGTAAGTACGTCTCATTCAGTCTCTCAATATTTCACATTTTAGGTCTTTTAACTATAAGAGAAAACAGCCAAGAAACTGTGGACACAATAATCAAACTAACGACGACGGGAAACCACAAATCCACAATAATCATTTAATAATGCCTCAGATGTACATTTCGAAAGCTATGCTTTCTTCATCAGTGAGT
>JAHWFO010092009.1:989500-1077745 GCA_023313115.1 Rhysida immarginata
TAACTTCCACTGCGTTGCTCCTACATTCAACTTTAATACATGTGACACTCTGCCTCCCGAATTACTTTTGTTTTTCTGTTTTTATTTCTTTTTATTCTATTTTCTTTTTTCTAACCTTGTTCGTTCTACTATGAATCTGTTCTTATATATTTGTTTTTTTATCTAAATGTTCCCTGTGATTTTGTAATTTTCTAATCGTCTTTCGGGGACTCGTCGGCCTTTCTGATCATATGGGCCGTGAATAAGTGTGTTTTGTAATTAACTTTGAAATAAATAAATAAATAAATAAATACATAAATAAATACATAAATTATCTGTTCAATGATTAAAACTGTTATTGGAAGTTATTTTGGACCATCCAGTGTAAAATGTGTTCATAGAAAGAGTACTAAACGGCCTATGCACTAACCATTTAACCGAATGGTAAGGTGTGTGCCAGCTAGTGATATTGATTGCAACTGCATGACCCGAGAGTTTGTTGTTCTGTATTGAGCTGGTTCTGCCCAAGAGTAACACGTCAAGGTCAGCAGCTTTCATTTGTGTAAATGGTGTTGTCATGAAACAGAAAGGTGCAAGGTGTTGAAATGGAAGGTCGTCAACATTTACCCTCTTTCTCACAGGTTCTACCTGTTTTGAATCTCTTATATCACTCACAACGCTGTGTATGGCTGATTGCTTCATCCCCGAAAGCTTGCTGAAGCATTTTCAACGTCTCTGCAACATTTTTCCCCGATCTTAAAACATAACTTATTGAATATGCTCTGTTTCTACAACTTAAGAAACATACTGTCACTACTTTGAGTTTATCTACTCCAAATTTTTCATTTTCACGATGACTGCTACTGACCTTGAGAAGTCACTGTTGTGGTGGAACGACTCAACACAGAACAACAAACTTTGCAGCCATGCAATATCAAACAATGTTATTATATGTGTAACAGTCAGACAGTGGTTTGGCTGTCCTTCGCCAGAGTACTGCCAAGACGATTTTGACCAGCTGCAACTATTACATCACAGATGATTTTAGTTTGTATCAGTATGATATGCTAAAATGCTAGCAAAGTGATAATAATATCCGAACCGAAACAAATACATATAAAATATACGAATATTACAAATTAATCAGTGTGATCCCTGCTTTGTCAAGGAATCCTGGCTTCCCTCTTATTGTGACAATGCAGCTATAGCTATCCCCGGCTGCAAGATTTACAGAGCCGATCGCCAAACGAGACGCGGAGGTGTTATGATTTTAGTTATTGAAAATATAAATTCTTTTTTAATAAACTCCTATAATGACAATGGATTTGAACACGTTCCTATAAGTGCAAAAGTGGCTCCATTTGGACTACTTTCACTCTGCTTTATCGACCTTCACATATTCCTATGGACGCTTGTGTAACGCTACTAATAATCTGGACAAAACCCACGTTAATGTTTTACTGGGTGATTTTAATTGTAACTACAATACAATGACGCAAGACCTTAGAACCTCAAGAACTAGCACTGAGGCCCTAGGTGCCACGGAAATCTCCGATCATCGTAGACCACGACGGAGGAATCGGGCATTTCCGTTCACGATCGTTTCGCCACTCGGGTAGGAAGCAGCAACATCAGAGTTTGCATCACGAGGAGACAGCCAATGGGAGAGAGGAATCGTTCTCGGGCGCGAAGCTTGAAGAGAGAGAGAGGACTGGGCAGAAAAACACGACTGAAGCTGGTAAGACGAATCGTCATGGAATCCGTCCTTTGGCACAGCGTGGGAGCCGTGAAAGGGGTCTCTATGTCGTGGCCAGACAGGCAGATAGAGATAGACGAACGCCGCCCGTAATTTCAGAGCGACGACCGCTAATACTGCTACCGACTAAAGAAAGAGAGCCGTGCAGAGAAGCATCCTCGGCGGAGATTTCGTCGACGTGGCAGAGCGGCGGAAATGTCAGCCTGTTTCCTTCACTTGAATATGTTCAGTGTGCTCAGCGAATCGTCAGAAGGTCAGTAGCCGAACAGGCTTTTTCTCTTGTAAATTTGAGTTATGTGGTTGGCGTAAATGCCAAGATTTCTCAAGCCGTATTCTGCGACTTATGGAATCGCGAGCTGTGTGATTCAACTCGAATCCATTGCGTGTGGCCAGGAGGCATATATAATTATTTCTCGTTCCATTTGGGATTCGCAATGGCCTACACTTGTTTGTGTAAAAAGTGTTCGAGTCTACCTTATCCATAGTGCTCCGTCAAAAGAAGCGTGGGAAGGTGTTATCTTTAATTAAGCACATAAAAATTGTTACTCATTGATAATCTTATTAGCCCTATGATTAGCAGTTCAAGAAAAATTTCATAAAGTGAATTTTTGTGTATTATAGGAATTTACATGTGAATCTCTGTATTTAGGCTAAGGACATTATTTTTATTTCCATTGTTTTGGACTAGACTCTTTAACTTAGTGAGTTAATTATTTTGCTCGTGTTTCACTACCGATTTGGACTTTATTAAAACTCGGACTAAGCAAAACATTGATTTGGACTAACGAACTTGGTGTTATTTAATTCTGCTGTGTGTACTACATTTGACATAGACGTTTATTTGTGTCAGTTTAAGTGGATTTTGATATTCAGCATTTGAAGCCCGGATGGGGTCTTTATGTATTATTTTATTATAGATATTTACAATAATTGTATTGCAACTAAAAGCGTTAGCTCTGCGTTTAAGGTTACCATAAGGAAGGTAGCTTAATTTTGTGCCCAGATATTATTGTAAAGTTGTAATTGTCAACATCACCTTCCTCGTGCTCTTTACGATTGCTTTTGATTTTTTCGGGGGTGATGACCCATAATGCTTCCATTGACGACTTTGACGTTTGCTTTCGGGCTGAAAATGAAAAAATCAAGTTTCATTCCCTGTAATGATTCTGTCGAGAAAACTATCCTTCCTGTTCATAGCGAGTCAAATGTTGTAGGGGCATGGCCATACGAACTCAAAGTTGTTCTGATGTCAAATGATGCGGGACCCATTGTGCACAGAATTTTCTGGAGAGCAGATGATTCTTGATAATAGAGTGAACAGTTCCACGACTAAGGCCAGTTTTAGCAACCACGACTTCGATTGTCACTCTTCTGTTTTCCGTTAAGATAGCGTCAATTTTGGCTTTGGAATCATCCATGATGGCAAGGTTTGCTTGTCCAGGTCGTTGATTATCTTGCAATGATGACCGTCCTTCTGAAAACCTCTTGCTCCATGCCCAAACACGAGAGAAGGTTAGGCAGTTTATTTCCATAGACTTTCTTCATGCGACGATGAATTTCAGAAACTGAAACTCTTTTACATGTCAAAAAACGAATTACTGCTCTCTGTTCCTGTTTCGTTGACTCCATTTTGTTGTTTGGTTTGTCCAATTTGCACGTGGGGTTTCGCAGTTGTTGAAAACAGAACTTATGATCGTACAAGTAGCATACTGGGGCCAAATTCAAGAACTAATATTAATTTGGCAAGAACTCAAAAAATAAAACTGACAATAGGTAGCTAATTGTCGTGTATTTTAACAACACCAACAGAGTGGAACGCAAGGAGGTAATGAAATAATCAATTTAATTAATTGACTTTTAAATTTACAAATGATTAGCAGAATTTGCTGGCTAATAGGTAACAGAATCAATTTAATCAGTCCAGCACTTTGCTGTACGCAGAATTTGCCGAGCAGCACAAGGAGTCCATTGCCATATCTAACTTTGCCCACGATTCGACCTGGGGCTCGGTAGTTGCTGTCGTCTTAAGTGTTGGCGTATCGGCTCGGGCTGTATGTTCGTCGGGGAAATATGGTAGACCTGGAGAGGGTACCGCACCTTCGGATAGCAGCGACCTTCTTAGGTTTGTCAATCGAGGAGGGAACACTGTATGGAATAGAACGGGAGCATTAGTATAACACATCAATTTTTAAGAATGCAAAGCATGAGTTACTCAGAATCAAATGAAAGGTTTTACGATCTATTTTATGGAACAAGGTACCATGCGAAGCGGCATTGCAGTCCAAGCGCGGACGTTCTGCCCAAGCTCCATATGGGGACTTCTACGAATATGGCAAGATTCAAAATTATTTCTATTATTGATCAAATGGTTACTTGCCCTGGGCAGTCCTCGCTTCCTCGATCCATGAGCCTCGTTCATTGGCACTGCATAATATCGCAATTGGTCCGGCTTGCTTGAGAGGCTGTTGGAACTGGAGCCAGTTAGATGGCTCCACAGGGACACCCTTAGATCGTAACACAGGCAGGATGCCCAGGCGCACATGCTATAGAAGAGTGGCCTGTCCGTCCACCTATGTAAACGCCTCAAAGAGTGGCCTGTCCGTCCACCGGTGGGCCATCGATATCGAGGGGAAAAGTAAAGAGGTACGAGATGTTATTCGTACCCCCTTTGATGACCTTACAGAGATGCTGCGATAATGTATAACGTCTCCGGAACGTACCTGGGCCAAAATGATGCCACTCAAGATGAAGGAAGGAATTAAGATGGATGGCACCCCTCCTCCAGCTGGCTGAGGCTGGCAGATGGACACCAGCAGACCGTTGCTGACGGGCCAACCAAAGCTCTATTCATAAAGGCTATGGAAATGGCTAGGTCCAGCTTATATGCAGCACCGGTGGGAGCAGTCCATCAGAAATCGTACTGACTGGATGGAAAAGACAACCAGACCAAAGTGTGATGAAAGGACGGTGCGAACGTGCACTCGAATAAAACAAGATCGACGGATTCAGGAGACCAAAAAAACAGGCAACCAGCAGAACCGACTACTCCCCACTGATGTAAACGCTGGAGAGTATAGAATCCATAGTGCAGCGGAAGCCAATGGAAAGTAAACACAGTCCTCTCGAAGGCGAAGGACTTGATGGCTGACCACGAATATTGGGAGTGCCAGTGCACGATGTCAGAGGACGCACCCCGGTCGGCCTGCTGGAAGAACCAAGATAGACGAAGGTTCCCCCAGTCTTGTAGGTCTACCTGACGTAGGTCAAGAACAAAGATCGCCAAGTCTCGCTGGATACGGTTGTAGAACCCAGGAGACCATAGGTTAGCCCATAGGTCACTGGCAGCGAAGTCGGAACTAGTAGCCCATTCACCTTGAAGAAGAAACGCAGGTGCAGGAATAGAAAACTGGCCCAGATGAGAGGGGGACGGAGGAAGAACCGGATCAGAGCAGCCATTCTAGCCGCAACAGTTTAGCGCCAGATGTTAGGCAGGCCTAGGTCTCCTCCATCAAAGGGGTAAACAGCAGTTCCGCACGAACTGGGTAACGAACTGCTGTGTATCCCCAAATACAATCCACAACTGCACCATGCACTTTCTTTAAGAGTTGAAAAGATGGTAAGGCAAATAGGCATTTCGACGTTAATATGGGCAAAATGTGCGTCTTGATGAATCTCCCCTTGACAAACATTGGGGTGGTAAAACGAAAGTTCTTGCCAAGGTAAGACAAACACTTATCACTAACTTGATTCCAGTGACGAGAGTCCATATCGGGTAAAAAGGAGAAGACGTATCCCCGCACTGTAATTTGTTCACACCACGTTATCGGGAAGGCTTGAAGATAGTCCACTGTTCACTTCCCAATAGCGATGCCTTCAGACTTGACGAGATTGATGGAACTTCCCGTCGAAGTGCTAAAGAGATCGAAAGATTCTTTATAGATGCCCAGGGAATATGCATCCGAAGCAAACGACACTACATCATCGGCGTATGCCAGCGTACGGATGTTGATGGAAGCAGCTGGCAAATCAAACCCTCGGACATCTGGGTGGCCATTAAGAAATTGTAATAATGGCTCCAAATAAAAAATTATATAAGAAGGGAGAGATGGGACACCTTTGCCTTTGCACAGTTCAAAGAAAGTCGAAGTGGAGCCATTAATCGCCAAGCATGATGTGGCAGAAGCATACAGTGCTGAGATAATCGTAGCAAATTTCCGAAGATGAAGATGGTGGAACACACGGAAAAGGAACTCGTGATTCACCTTGTAGAAGGCCTTTTCCTGGTCAAGACTTAGCACGGCGAGAGTCTGACGGCGCACACGAGCTTCCTCCGTAACACACTTGATGGTAATGATGTTGTCGGTCATCCTGCGAGATGGAATGGAGCAGGATTGTCCCGGATCAAAGAACTCTTCGGCAAAGCATTTGAACTGTTTTTGAAGCACACCAGTGAAGACCTTATAATCTGTGTTGAGTAGAGTAATAGGCCTCCACTGGGTGACAAGTTCAGGATTCGGTACCTCGGGGAGTAAAATAATTTTCGTCAAAGTCCGACGGGATGGAGGAAGGGTCCTTGAGGATCGAATTGAAAGCTTGCACCAGGAAAGGCCCAAGAAGTTTCCAAGTCGCATTATAAAACGAAAACGGGATGCCTAATACGGGGGCCATCCATCAACAGAAACTTCTCGACTTAATCTTAGGAAAAGGGACGGGTAATTGAAAGGTCAGCGTCAGCAGTGAAAGGTCAAAGTGCCTCGATCCATTTCATCGTGGCGTTGGAAGGAAAGACTAGGTGGCCAAAAATGATGAAAAATGAGAGTGAAAAACCGACAAGATATCAGCATCAGTTTCCACTGTCCCATTCTCCACCACCATGGAGGCAACCCCTTGCTCATGTGGCGAAGATGAGTTGATGAAAAATTGCGCAGATGGATATTGACTGCAAAGGCCAGGAAGTTTAGCCAGCTGTTCAGAAATCGCAAGCTTCACCTGTTGAAGAAGGAGAATATCAGGCCTGTACAGGGCAACGAATGATGACAAAACCGATTGCTTGAAGGACGAACCAAGAGAACGAATGTTTAGGGAAAAGACCTTCACTGCGAAATTTAAGCTGACGGGGGCTGGCCTGTATCTGAAGGAGACTTGAGACTCACGGACGAGGAAGGAGGCTCAGATGTCTTCCGTCTAGGGGAGCTAGCACGTCCCAAAGAGGAAGAGGGGCTGCGATGATGACGGTCTACGCAGCTGTCTCGTTCAGATGAAGAATACACAGGAATTCCATCCCTCTTTCTACGATGACGTCGGGCTTTTTTCTTGCGAGGGCTCTTAAGCGTCGCAATAAGTTCCCGCTGAGCAGACGCTGATGGCTTGGAAGTCCCAGCAGAAGATGAAATTTTTCCAGGCGTGGGTGCACAGACGATTCGAATTGGCTGCGATGCCGATGAAAGAGCAGGTGGAGTAAGAGCAGGAAACTCCTCCACATCACACACCGACTCGGAGCGCAACGAATCGTCTAAGTTGACTTTTGCTGAGTGGCAGTCCTCCACCATCGGGGAAGCATCAGACGAAGGTGGACGAGAAGGAATCGTCTCTTGAACCACACGAGACCGAGGAGGGGGAGGCAGCATCACCTTCCCAGGAGTCGTAGGAAGAGGTGACGATGGTGGGGCCGTCTTCGATTTCCTTGGTGAAGTAGGAGCCGACGATGGTAGGGCTGCCCTCGATATCCTCGGTGACGGAGAAAACGACGATGGTGAGGCCGCTTTCGATTTCCTCGATGAAGGAGGAGGCGTCGATGGCGGGGTCGCCTTCGATATCCTCGGTGTAGGACGTGGCATATTCACTCTGCTCGGCTCAGCTGACTTGGCCGGTGAAGTCATCATTGCTGGTTGCTGGGACGACATCAGTCGAGGCGGTGGCGTTGGAGCTGCTGGTGGTGCACCTGTTTTCTCCGGGCACTGGTGATATTTGCCCACAATTTTCTTACAGAAGTCACACATCTTCAGGAGAGGACAGTCCTTCCTGACGTGGGAGGACTTCTTGCAGTACCAGCAGCACTGCTTCTGGCCCTTGTAGAACACGAAGACACGTTCTCTGTGCAACACAAGGGGGTCAGGGATGTCTTTCTGAAGGCGCATGTCCAAGAAAATGTCACCATTTTTTTGCAGGGGTAGTCGGAGTGCTCTGGGTAGAACATTCGTAGTATATCCCCGTAGTCGGACATGTAGTCCTACAGATATGATTCTGCCATCAGCGGCGAGGCACCCCGGACATGAACGATGTGATGTCCAAGATCTGCATGAAACAAGTGGATAGTAGTCTGACCAACTTTTACGTGGTCAGATTCTACTATCCGCTCAGCAATATTTTGGTTCCTGCAAAGCATCCTCCACTCCGTGAAGTAAACCTTTTGAGGACCGAAACAGCAGGAAAACCCGACGAAAAACACAGGGGGGAATGCTAGTACGGGCATACAACCCCTTCATGAATGCGCTGGTGGTAAACGTACCGTCGGCGATCATCATCATCATGCGTTCAATAGTGATGGTGGAAGAAAGTCAATGTTTTTTGAAAAGGGAGAAGAAGACCTCCACCAGGAAACATCAGGGAGGGGGGCAAACGCACTAGTCACTAGAACAAGTCTGGCTGGAGAGATTTCGTTTCGAGTGAAGACCATCAACTTCCTGTCTTTCTGGCTTTCGTCTTCGCCTTTTATGCGGTCTTCGAGGAATCTGTGCCGAGTTTGCGCACTTCATCCTCCAATCCCATGGCTCTGACTTCTTCCTCCTTCTCCAATCCCGTGGCTCTGACTTCTTCTTCCTTCTCCAATCCCGCGGCTTCGGTTTTTCCGTTCTCGACGGGCTCAGTCGACTACGGTCAGGGGTGTTCCTTCTCCTACATTCTTTTCTCCTTGTCAAATCGTTCGAAAAATATTTTTTAACATTTTTCTTTCTTCGGGAATTTGACACTAATATTAATTTAATTAACAGTTGAATTGTGACTGCTTACACCACTCTATAGGTCAAAATCTGAAAAGAACGTGGATCTTTTCAAAACAAATCCAAACTTGTCTCTGTATTGTCAACATGGGCCCGTTGTTTATAAGAAAACACTCGTGTCGTTTTTTGTTTAAATGCTTGTGGTTTCTGAAAGCTTTTAAAAAATGTTTAACATGGCGTTCTTAATCACAGGTTGGTACCTCATTCATTAATTTTATTTCTTAAGTAAAGTTTCATAATTTTAATTTAAAAATGGGATGTTAGTAAGAGTTGAACTTCGAGAAAATAATACATATCTACAGGAATTTAGTTTATATCAGAGCAAATCATGTTCGTAATTGTTATATTTTATGTTTCTCCATGAGGTGCTCTTGCAGAAATAGAAAAAAGCTGCAAATATTTGCTCCTTTTTTGGAAATATAGCATACAAATACTGCTAAATTAAGAATGACATAATCAAGGAAAAGTTTCAATGAAACTAAATTTAGATCTATTCATCCTGGGTCTGGTTCAACAGATTTTATACTAGGAGAACTTTATTTGACAAAATGAAATATTCAGGCTCTATTAAATTTGCTGATGAAGTAATATTTATGAAAAAAATTTGTTGAAACAAAAACTAAGAGTGTCCAAAAGAGTTTTTCTTTATCTTCATAAGAAAATTTCATTTTTTGTATCTGATTTGAAGAAGAAATGGCAAGAAGCTAATAGAATTCAAGACAGATTCTTGTTAAAAAATAAAAACTGGTTAGATGCTTCGATTAGTTTTCCAAACTAAAATTTATCTCTAAGTGAAAAAGTGGGTCGACCAGGGAAGAGTTTCGAAGAATCTTACGATTCAAGACGTGCTCAATTTTCTTCTGATCATATCGGATCCTCTTGTTTTCAGTTTGAGAAAAATTCCCCCCAGAAAAGCAAGTTTCTTCAATAAAGGATCTTTAAATATGTTAAAATCTTCTAACATTAGTTTAAAGTCAAATAGTCATGCTGAGTGTGATTAGTTAGTAGAAAATGAAAAATGTTTTTAAAAACTCAGGCTTGTTACAGCAACGAGATTTTGCGCTACAGGACGAGATTTTGCAACAGTTTGCTGATAACCTAACAACAAGTGTACGTGCAGTAGCGCGTAAACTGGGTGTGAACCACACTTAAGTTTAGAGAGTTGTGCATGAGAATTTGCTGTATCCCTTCCACGGGCAAAAGGTCCAATCTTTGAAGATAACTGACTACCCTCTTCGTGAAGCATTTGCAACGTGGTATTTAGCACAAAATCCTACATTCACATCACGTGTATTATTCACAGATGAAGCCATGTTTACACGAGAGGGAATGTTTAATTCACGCAATGCACAGCTGTGGGCCCATGAGAATCCACACGCACGTTTTCTCGGTGCATATCAACAGCGCTACAATATAAACGTTTGGTGTGGAATTGTGCATGAGCAATTGATTGGCCCATACATGATGCCCACTTCCTTAACTGGGCATACGTACAACATGTTTCTTCAGCATGTGTTACCAGAACTCTTGGAAGACATACCACTGAGAGTTCGCCGAGACATGTGGTACCAGCATGATGGGGCACCACCCCATATCTCCAGGTTCGTGATTATCATGATGCAAGATTTCCAAACAAATGGATCGATCGTGGAGGTCCTATAACTGGCCACCCAGGTCACCTGACCTCACATGTCTGGACTACTTCCTCTGGGGACATATGAAAAGTGTGGTGTATGAAACTCCTGTTGAGTCACAGGAAGATCTTGTGGCACGTGTCGTGGCTGCTGCAGCGATGGTAAACGAGATGCCTGGAGTGTTTCAGCACATCAACCATAAAAAGTTACGACGATGTGAGACTTGCATTGAAACAGGTGGTGGACATTTCGAGCACATTATGTTGTAATAAGACGTTACTGACTTGTCTAATTAATGTTCTTTGTAATGACGTGAATAAACGTGTTATAGGTTAACAGTGTTTCCGTTCATTTTAATTAATTGAATCCACGTACTGAAGTTGACTGCAGAATCATTTTAGAATAAAACGTTATTAAGAAAAGATGTTCAAATTGATCTCCTCTAACGTTTTGCCAAGTTTGATGGTGTATTTTTGAACCCCTCAAATGGTAAGCATGTCAATAGAAGAATCGGCGATTGCTAGACTACACAGAGATGAATAGCCAAGTTCTGATTCAAGACATCGAGACAAGAAAATGAATTCAAACAACAGCTAGTGTACATTTAAAATAAGAGTACGTGAGTAAGAAATTATTTACCTTAGAGAGGTCCATTCATTGTGAGCCTTTAAAAAATATTTTCAAATATTCATTAGGAATTTTTACTTTATTAATTTTAAGCGTTTTCATGTGTCTATTTTAAAGATATTTAAAAATTTATTCCAAAAAAAGTCCGAGCCAATCCGGGGTTTATCACCTAGGTTATTTGGTAGCACAGCAGATCCAAACATTGCCTAAAAATACATTTTGACTATATTCTGTGGGAAAGTGTATATTTTGGAAACTGAGATGCTGATAATACGATGACTGAACGTGCGTTTCCAAGAATTATTGATAAAGTGAAGATGCAGTGACAGAACATTAGTAAGGCAGCGTCTATTGATTAGGCATAGGAGGCACGCGTGTCTCCCTTGAGGTCCATATGAAACATCTAAACCACGGGAGTTTCGAATAGAGCAACAGTGTATAAGAGCTTCTACGTGAAGGGCAAGAAAAACTTCAAGGCAAGTCAAGAAGAGTTTAGATAAAGTCCCGTTATCACACCTAGACTTCCTGTTTTTCATATTTTTAGTAGAATGGATAAACCCTTTGCTCTGTGTTGTGTTGATTGAGTTATTATATAACGAATTAAGAGTTATAATTTAATTTTTTGAGACTGTTCTCTTTACCTACAAGTGTAATTATCCCGGGCAACGCCGGGTAACTCTGCTAGTTCTATATATGTATATAACTAGCAGAGGTACCCGGCGTTGCCCAGGTTAATTACACTTGTAGGAAAGGAGATAGATTTCAAAAAATTAAATTAAAACTCCCAACTCAATCAATACATCACAGAGCATAGGGACTATCCATTCCACAAAAAATACGAAAAACAGGAATACTAGGTGATATACCGGGAACAGATAATTTGGACTCAAATTTTTCTTGCTCTGGACGTAGAAGCTATTGTTCAATTCGAAACTCCCTTTGCCCAGATGTTTCAAATGCCCGTATAGCCTTTTCTGTTTTAGTTGCAGAGTTTCTCTGACCAATACTCGTTATTTCTCTTTACTTTCCAGGCACATAAATTTTTGCCAGTCGTCTGGACGTTTGATAGGAATCTCAAGGGATGATGCTGCCTTATTGATGTTCTGTCATTGCATCATCATTTTATGCTCATTATTAATGATTCTTGGAAACGAACGTTCAATCATCACATTATCTACATCTCAGTTTCCAAAATATACACATTCCCACAGAATATAGTCAAAATGTTTATTTATGAAATGTTTGGATCTAATGTGCTACCAAATAAGCTAGGTGATAATCCCGGTTGTGCCTCGGACTGTTTTTACGATTAAATTTTGCAGTAACTTAAAAATAAACACATGAAAACGCTTAGAATTAATACAGTAAAAATTCATAATGAAAACTCGGAAAACATTTTTAAATGCTCACAATAGATAAACCTCTCCATGTTTGCCGCTGCTAGCTTATATAATTTCTTAGTCACGTAGTCTTACTTTACATGTTCCCCTTGATGTTGTTGCAATTCCCACTCTCGATGTCTTAAAGCAAAACTTGGCCATTCATCTGTTTGTGTAGTCTAGTGATCGCCGATTTTTAGCACATTTTCTATATATAGAAATGTGCTTATGTGATCGGTTTGTCCAGCTGTCCGTCCGTCCGTAGACAATCCCACAATTCATTGCGTTGCATGTATTGAATTGCATGTATTGCAATCTCACAATTCATTCAATCATGTCTTGAATTGCTGGAAGAAACGAATTATCCTCGCATTTGGTAAAACGCGTGTTGAGAACATGGGTTCGGTTCTGCACGTGCTCTAAACGTTAATGAGATGGTGTGCGTGCAGGATGCACCTGTTTGACGATTATTAAAAGGGCAGTTCGGTCCCTAAATCAAGAGAATTTTTTTATTCCTAGGGAGCTTAGCATTTATTACGATAACTTGAAAACGAATTAACTTTTTCATAGTCTGTTTTCACCAATCCATTAAAATGGGACAGAGTACGCAGAAGTACGAACGTGAGATAGCAGGAATAAGTACGTGCTCTAATAGCACGTGCTTTAATGGTACAATTATGATACCCTCTTAAACATTTCCTATAACAAGATATGGCATGTAATATATCAAACAAATTGTCACAACATATCATGAACGAATATAAAAGAGTAACTAGTAATAGCAAGTATCGGTCTAATGGCACGTGTACGTGCAAGGATGTCTCATGAATGAATATAACGATATAGTGATGTCTGAATTGTTTAGTAGTACGTGTTTTAATGGGACCAAGTGGTACCATTGGAACTTTCAATGCTAAGATATGGCATGTAATAGATCAGACGACTCGTAATAACGTGCCATGAGTGAATATCACGTGTAAATAATGATAATAGTTATTGGTTTATTAGCACGTGCCCTAATGGTGCCCTATGATACCATATGGTAACCTTGGAAATTTCAATCCTAAGATATGGCATGTAATATATTAAACGACTCGTAACAACATGTAATAAGTGAATATCATGAGAAAATAATGATAATTGTTATTGGTTTACTAGCACGTGCCCTAATGGTGCCCTATGAAACCATTGGAACTTTCAATGCTAAGATATGGCATGTAATATATCAAACGACTCGTAACAACATGTAATGAGTGAATATCATGAGAAAATAATGATAATTTTTTTGGTTTAGTAGCAAGTGCCCTAATGGTGCCCTATGAAACCATATGGTATCATTGGAAATTTCAATGCTAAGATATGGCATGTAATATATCAAACGGCTCGTAACAAGGTGCCATGAGTGAATATCACGAGAAAATAATGATAATGGTTATTGGTTTACTAGCACGTGCCCTAATAGTGCCCTATGAAACCATATGGTACCATTGGAACTTTCAATGCTAAGATATGGCATGTAATATATCAAACGACTCGTAACAAGGTGCCATGAGTGAATATCACGAGAAAATAATGATAATGGTTATTGGTTTACTAGCACGTGCCCTAATGGTGCACCATGTAACCATATGGTACCATTGGAAATTTTAATGCTAAGATACGGCATATAATATATCAAACAACTGGTAATAACCTGCCATGAGTGAATATAACGAGTAAATAATGATAGTGGCAATTGGTTTTGTAGCACGTGCCCTAATGGTACAATACAGAATTTATAGAAATTTTAATGCTAAGATATGGCGTGTAATATATCAACCAACTCCTTACGCGTTATTAGATCTTTTGTTATCCATAGCTTATTTGAATCAAGAGTATAGTACTCTTAGGCTTAATGGTATCTAAAACTCATTACTAATTAATTTAATAGTAGTTAATCGCTTGCTTCAATAAGACTTTAGTAATTTAATATGAAAATCTAATAGATGCTTACACATAACGCTTCAGCAATTGAGGCTCACTTCGTTTAACATTATGTGAGAATTCTTACAAATTAAAGAACTTTTATTTTTTTAAGTGTATGAGGAATAACTTCACTCTCCATTTACCTTTCATTCTTGAAGTTTATTCTTTTAAATTCTCTCTATACGTTAGCCTATTTAAATAGTAATTTACAATTTAGTTTTCATATTTATTTATTTACTCTCAAGTGTTTTAAAATGTTGGTTAATTCTTTATATTCATGTACGATGCTATAACAAGAAAATGTGCTCCCTTTATCCGCTTTGGCGGTAAAATCATTCTTGTTCTATTTACCTGCTTACCATTGGCTCATATAGCACGGAGCTAATGGAGTGCATCTGCTGTCTTTTACCTCTCTTACTCAATTGCCTGATAACTCTCAGTTATCTGTAGTTACTGATCATTTTTAAAGATTTTCAAGAAATTGTTAGGTACTAAGAACTCTCTTTTCTAAGAAACCAAAATAACAGGAATTCTATCCATTGTTCCAAATTCAACCTTATCTATATTGAACAAACTTTGCGTTTCATTGCTTGTCATGAGATATTTGTTGTTGATCCCTGCATATTGTTGGTGCATTGCGTGCTGATGCCATTGTTGATACCTATTGTTGCATAAACTTTTACTTGCATTGTTGGCCATGAGATATATATTGTTTATCCCCGCATAGTGTTGGTGCATTGAGTGTTGATACCTTCCTTGATACCTATCATTGCAAAAATTTTTCCTTGCATTGTTGATCATATGATCTTTCTCAATAATATACTTTGCCGTAAACATGAATATCGATTTTTTATCAAAAATTATTGTTTTTCGTAATCTGAGGTAGACAGTGACCTTCCTCATGGTTTGAAGGTCAAGTATGCAAAATTTCATCAAGATCGGAATGAAGCTGTAGATTTGCATAAGAAACAAACAAACAAACAAACCCACAAACAAACAAACAAACAAACAAACCCACAAACAAACAAAACCCCAAACCCAGAAACAAATATCCTTCTTCTATCTATATATATAAAGAAGGATGTTTGTTTGTGGGTTTGTTTGTGGGTTTTTTTGTTTGTTTATACAAATCTACAGTTTTATTCCGATCTTGATAAAATTTCGCATACATGACCTTGAAAACATGGGAAAGGTCACTGTCTATCTCAGATTTCGAAAAAAATAATAATTATTGATAAAAAATTGATATTTATGGCTATGGCAGGGCATATTGATGAGAAATATCTCATGACCAACAATATACAGATAATTTTGTGCAACAATAGGAACAACAATGGTTTCGACACGCAAAGCACCAACACTATGCAAGGATCAAAAATATATATCTCCTGACAAACAAAGCAAGGCAAAGTTTGTGCAATATAGATAAATTTCAATTTGAAACAATGCATAGGATTCCTGTTATTCAGGCTTTTCTTAGAAAGGAGAGTTCTTAGTAATTAACAATTTCTTGAAGGTCTTTAAAAATCATCAGTAACTGGAGATAATTCAGAGTTAGCAGATTATTGAGAAAGAGTAGAAAGACGACAGAGGAAGCACTCCTTTAACTCCTTGCTGTATTGGGCAAATGGTAAGCAAGTAAATAGAAGAATCAGCGATCACTAGACTACACAAAGTGATGAATGGCCAAGTTTTGCTTAAAGACATCGAGAGTAGAACGGGAATTGCAACAACATCAAGTGTACATCTAAAGTAAGATTACGTGAGTAAAAAATTATTTAGACTAGAAAGCATCCTTGGAGAGGTCCATCCATTGTGAGCCGCTAAAAATTTTTTTTTCGGTAAATCAAGAATAGAATGGATTTTTTTTTTGAGTTAAATTCCGTCTGTCGGATTTTTCTTAAAATGGATATTCCTTTCACTCTATATTGTAGTGATTGAGTTATTATTTAACCAATCTGAAGGTTTAATTTAGCTTTTTGAGGTTGTCCTGTTTACCTAAAAGTGTAATTATGCCGGGCAATGCCGGGTCCTCTGCTAGTCTATCTATATATATAAAGAAGGGTGTTTGTTTGTTTGTGGGTTTGTTTGTTTGTTTTTTATACAAATCTACAGTTTTATTCCGATCTTGATAAAACTTCGCATACATGACCTTCAAGGCATGAGGAAGGTCATGAGGAAGTAAGATTACGTGAGTTAGAAATTATTTAGACTAGCAGTGGCGTCCTTGGAGAGGTCCATTCATTGTGAGCCTTTAAATTTTTTTTTTCAAATTTTCATTAAGAATTTTTAACTGTATTTATTCTGAGCGTTTTTATGTGATTATTTTTTAAGATATTTTAAAATTTATTCCAAAAAAAAAGTCTAAACCACGCCGGGGTTTTCACTTAACTTATTTGGTAGCACAGCAGATCCAAACATTTTCTAAAAATACAATTTAACTATATTCTGTGCGATGTGTATATTATTATATGCTGATAATGCGATGACTGAACGTTCGTTTCCAAGAATTATTGATAATGAGCATAAAGTGAAGTTGCAATGACAGATCATTAATAAGGCAGCATCTATTGATGAGGCAAAGGAGGCACGCGTGTCTCCCTTGAGCTCCCTATCTAACGTCCAGACGGCTGGAAAATATTTATGTCTGGAAAAGAAAAAAGAGAGAACGAGTATTGGTCAAAGAAACTCTGCAACCTAAACAGTAAAAGGTACATGGGCATTTGAAACATCTGAACAACGGGGTTTCGAATAGAGCAACAGGGTATAAGAGCTTCTACGTCAAGGGCAAGATAAACTTGAGTAAAAAAAATCTGGTGATGATCCACAGTAGCGAGGTAAGTCAAGAAGAGTTTAGATAAAGTCCCAGTATTTTTCGTATTTTTCATAGAATGTATAGTCCATTTCCTCTGTGTTGTATTGATCGAGTTATTTTTTAACCAATTGGGAGTTATAATTAAATTTTTTTCTATTGTTCTCTTTACATACAAGTGTAATTATCCTGGGCAACGCCGGGTAACTCTGCTAGTTACATATATAGAAAGAAGATTGGTTCTTGACATGTTCCTTATTCATCGACTGACGAAAATGGAAATGAATAACTGCTTCTATCTCGTCATTACGATTTGTTTGATAAACAGGGTGAACCAAAAGTCTTGCCCTGATTATAAAAATTCATTACAAAATAACCGTTGATATAAAAATTGTAGCTTTGAATATGTCAGTTTCAGTAGCTTTTTTGGGCAATAGTTTTTTTGGGGGTTCTTTAGTACGTGATTTTTCAGACGAAACTTTTCCGGATCGGTGGATTGGAAGGGATGGACCAACATCCTAGCCTCTGCACTCTCCAGATATTACTCCTCTTGATCTTTTCTTTTGGGGCATGTCAAGGACAGAGTCTTTGCCTCACTAACTGACAAACGTGGAAGAACTGAAGGCTAGGATACAAGCTGCTGTGAACACTGTAACAGAAAATATGGTAATGAACCAAGAACACTTGGCGGGAACTGGAATAACGCTTAGATATTCTCCGAGATACCAAGGGGGACAATTTGAAATTTACTGAGGAAAATGGTCTTATAAAAAGATTTATAAAAGTACTTACAATATATCCAAACAAACATATGTGTAATTATAGTTTGAGCACATATCTATATATAAAAGGAAGGGTGTTTGTTTGTGGGTTTGTTTGTGGGTTTGTTTGTGGGTTTGTTTGTTTGTTTCTTGTGCAAATCTACAGTTTTATTCCGATCTTGATATATATTGTTGGTTCATGCAGTGTGTTTGTGAATTGCGTGCTGATACCATTGTTGATACCTATTGTTGTACAAACTTTGCCTTGCATTGTTGGTCATGAGATATTTCTCATTAATATACCCTGCCATAACCATGAATATCGATTTTTTATCGACATTTATTATGTTTCCGAAATCTGAGGTAGACAGTGACCTTCCTCATGCTTTGACGGTCATGTATGCGAAATTTTATCAAGATCGGAATAAAACTATAGATTTGTATAAAAAACGTACAGACCCACCCACAAACATCCTTCTTTATATATATAGAAGACTAGCAGAGGTACCCGGCGTTGCCCGGGATAAATACACTTGTAGGTAAAGAGAACAATCTCAAAAATTTAAATTATAACTCTCAATTGGTTAAAAAAAAAAAACTCAATCAATACAACACAGAGCAAAGGGATTATCCATTCTACCAAAAATACCAGGCAGTCCAGATGATAAACCGGGAATTTATCGAAACTCTTCTGGACTTGCCTCACCACTGCGGAGCATCACCAGATATTTTAGACTCAAGGTACCCGGCGTTGCCCGGGATAATTACACTTGGATGTAAACATAACAATCTCAAAAAATTAAATTAAATTTTGCAATATCTTAAAAATAAACACATGAAAATGCTTAGAATTAATACAGTAAAAATTCTTAATGAAAATTCGAAAAAAATCTTTTTAAAGGCTCACAATGGCTGGACCTCTCCAAGGATGCCACTGCTAGTCTAAATAATTTCTTACTCACGTAATCTTACCTCAGATGTATACTTAGTGTTGTTGCAATTTCCACTCTTCTCTCGATGTTTTGAAGCAAAACTCTCGATGTTTTGAAGCAAAACTCTCGATTCTTCTATTTACTTGCTTCCCATTTGCTCAATACATCACAAAGCTAAAGGAGTGCTTCCTCTGTCGTCTTTCCACTCTTTCTCAATAGTCTGCTAACTCTTCATTATCTCCAGCTACTGATCATTTTTAAAGATTTTCAAGAAATTGTTAAGTACTAAGAACTCTCTTTTCTAAGAAAAACCTGAATAACAGAAATTCTATGCATTGTTACAAATTGAAACCTTATCCATATTGCATCATCATTTTATGTTCATTGTTATAATTCTTGGAAAGGATTGCTTTATCATTGCATCATCATTTTGAGCTCATTGTTATTGGTGAATTGCGTGTTGAAACCCTTGTTGATACCTATTGTTGCACAAACTTTTATTTGCATTGTTGGTCATGAGATATATATTGTTGGTCCATGCAGAGTGTTTGTGAATTGCGTGTTGATACCATTGTTGCAAAAACTTTGTCTTGCATTGTTGGTCATGCGATATTTCTCATTAATATGCCCTGCCATAACCATGAATATCGATTTTTTATCTATAATTATTATTTTTTCGAAATCTGAGGTAGACAGTGACCTTCCTCATGCTTTGAACGTCATGTATGCGAAATTTCATCAAGATCGGAATAAAACTGTAGATTTGTATAAAAAACGTACAGACCCACAGACAGACCCACAGACAGACCCACAAACATCCTTCTTCTTCTATCTATATATATAAAGAAGGATGTTTGTGGGTCTGTGCGTCTGTGGGTCTGTGGGTGGGTCTGTGGGTGGGTCTGTGGATCTGTGTGTACGTTTTTTATACAAATCTACAGTTTTATTCCGATCTTGATAAAATTTCGCATACATGACCTTCAAAGCATGAGGAAGGTCACTGTCTACCTCAGATTTCGGAAAAATAATAAATATCGATAAAAAATCGATATTCATGGTTATGGCAAGGCATATTAATGAGAAATATCTCATGACCAACAATGCAAGGCAAAGTTGGTACAACAATAGGTATACAATAATGATATCAACACGCAATTCACAAACGCTCTGCACGGACCAACAATGAATATCTCATGACTAACAATGAAAGGAAAAGTTTGTGCAAGTGTAATTATCCCGGGCAACGCCGGGTACCTCTTCTAGTTATATATATAGATAGATAGATAGATTACCAACAATGAAAGGAAACGTTTGTGCAACAACAGGTTTCAACAATGGTGTCAACGCGCCATTCACACTATGCGCGGACTAGTAAAAGATATCTCATGACCAACATTGCAAGGCGAAGTTTTTGCAACAATAGGACCGTCGTGTTCGCATCAGCAATGGTCTGAATGCGCAATTCTCCAATAACAATGAGAACAAAATTATTCAAAGAATTATAACAATGAACATAAAATGATGATGCAATGACAGAACATTCGTTTCCAAGAATTATAACAATGAACATAAAATGACGATGCAATGGTAAAAAGTTCTTTTCAAAGAATTATTAATAATGAACAGGAAATGGATATAATAGACGATAAAGATAGGGCAATCTCTCTCGATGAAGCAAAGGAGGTACACGTGTCTTCCTTCAGCTCCCTAACAAGCATTCAGACGATGGGGAAAAGTGTGTATGTTTCTTTGTGTATGTTTGCGTGTGTTTACCTACAAGCGTAATTATCCCGGGCAACGTCGGGTCCTCTGCTAGTCTTCTTGTATATATATAAATAAGGATGTTTGCTTGTTTGTGGATTTGTGGGTTTGTTTGTGGGTTTGTTTGTTTGTTTTTTTTACAAATCTACAGTTTCATTCACATCTTAATAAAATTTCGCATACATGACCGTCAAAGCATAAGGAAGGTCACTGTCAACCTCAGATTTCGAAAAAATAATAATTGTTGATAAAAAATCGATATTCATGGTTATGGCAGGGCATATTAATGAAAAATATCTCATGACCAACAATGCAAGACAAACTTTTTGCAATAAAAAGTATCAGCAAAGGTATCAACACGCAATTCACAAAGAGTCTGCACGGACCTACAATATATATCTCATGATCCACAATGCAAATAAAACAATAGTTATTGACAATGGTTTCAACACGCAATGCTCCAACACTATGCAAGGATTAACAATATATGTCTCATGACCAACAATGGAAGGCAAAGTTGAATTTGTAACAATGCATAGAATTCCTGTTATTCAGGCTTTACTGAGAAAAGAGATTTCTTAATACTTAACAATTTCTTGAAAATCTTTAAAAATGATCTGTAACTGGAGATAAAGGAGAGTTAGCAGACTATTAGCAGACTATTGAGAAAGAGGGAAAGAAGATAGAGGAAGCACTCCTTTAGCTCCGTGCTGTATTGAGCAAATGGTAAGCAAGTAAATAGAAGAATCAGCGACCTTTGGACTACACAAAGTGATGAATGGCCAATTTTTGCTTCAAGACATCGAAAGAAGAAAGGTAATAGCAACAATGTCAAGTGTACATCTAAAGTAAGAGTACGTGAGTAAAAATTTTTTAGACTAGAGGCATCCTTGGAGAGGTCCATCCATTGTGAGCTTTTAATAATTTTTTTTTTTTCGGTAAATCATGTCCCGGTATATCACCTAGAATGGATTTTTTCAGTGAAGGGGTAAATTCCTGTCTTTTGGATTTTTCTGAAAATGGATAGTCTCTTTGCTCTACAATGAGTTAGCAAAACTCATGGGATAGTTGCTTAATGCCTGGTCGAGCCACCACTGGCCCTGTGGAGTGCAGCAATACGGCGTGGTAGTGAGTCTGAAAGTCCCTGGTACACTTCTGGAGGCAGTTGACACCTGATAGTCTGCAGAGCCGAAGGTAGTTGCTGCCCGTTCGTGGGTGGAAGATCCAGTGCCCGGAGCCTGATTTCAACAGCATCCCAGATATGATCGATGGATTCATGTCAGGGCTCCGGGCTGGCCAGCTCAGTCGTTGGACCTCTCCTGCATGCTCCTCGAACCATTCGCGGACGACATTGGAGCAATGTGGTGGAGCATTGTCATCTTGAGAGACTGCTACGTCGTCAGGGTGATGAAATGTCAAAAACGGGTGCAGATGGTCTCCGATGAGTTGACGATACCATGGACCATTCAACCAGTCCAGAATAACCACAGGGTCTATTCCAAACCAGGAAAATGCACCCCAGACCATCACTGACGCCCCACCACCCTGCACCACCACCTGTTGGCATGCAAGATCCATTGTTTCGTGAGGTCTGCGCCACACACGGTGCCTCCATATGCGTGGTACAGTTGATATCGTGACTCATCTGACCATATGACGTTACGCCACTGTTGCAGAGTCCAGCCAAGATGGTTGGTGGCAAATGCTCGCCGGAGTGTTCGATGACGCTGGGTAAGCATTGGCACCCGTGTAGGGCGACGGCTGCCAAACCCGAGGGCATGCAGATTCCGACGGATTGTCCACCTAGAGACGTTTCTAGTGCGGCCAGTATTGAACTGGTCTGTGATTTGCTGCACTGTTGCGCTCCTGTCTCTGAATCATTCGTCCCAGGTGTCGCCGCTCACGTGAATTCAGGGCAGCTGGATGTCCGATATGGTGCCTGTGGACTGTGATGCCTTCATCCAGCCATTCCCGATACACCCTGGAGACAGTTGAGCAGGGAAAGCCAAATTCCTGCACCACTGCCGAAATGGAACTTCCCATGCGTCGGGCACCTACTATCATACCCCGTTCAAAAGACGTCAACTCGCGACGATGTGCCATTTCTGATTAATCACTTATACAAGCTCTTTTTACAACGTCTAATGGTCCATTCCCAGAATCCGTTACCCCTGTGACTTCGTGAGCCATGCCCATCAATCAATGTGCTTGCTATCCCATGAGTTTTGCTAACTCAGTGTATATTGTAGTGATTGAGTTATTATTTAACCAATTTGGAGGTTTAATTTAGCTTTTTGAAGTTATTCAATTTTCCCTGTAATTATCCCAGGTAACGCTGGGTCCTCTGCTAGTAATATTTATAATCATGGCAAGACTTTTGGTATTACTTAATATATCTTCCCATTGCACGTGTCAATGAAGCGATTTAGATAATATTTGTGATTGGTTCGTGCCATGAACCATATTCATCGACTGACGAAAACAGATTTTGAAAATCTTTCATATCCTTGCAGGAGTTAGTTACAGACAGACAGACAGACATGTTTTCCCATGTTGATAGCATTAAGCACCGAAAGGAATAGTATAAGGGTAGAGTAGTATTAGTAAGGCTTGGATGATGTTTGAATTATTATTGATCAAGTAATTAATGTAAGAGTTCGGAATTTATGGAATATTATTTTATAATATTTAAATTTGGAAATTGGATCATCAGCGAAACATTAATTAAAACAGTTATATTTATATGGCTAAGAATGAAGTTAAAATTTTATGTCAAGAAGAAAGACTGGAATTGGAATTAGAACGAGTTTTCAGCTAAATAATATTTTGAATATTATTTTTTGTAATTGGATTTAAAAGCGACTTAAAAGTTGCATAAGTCACCTTTTGCAAAAAGATTTAGAATTTCACGTCTGCTATGAACAATGGAGAAAGGTATCAAGTGAAGAGGAGACAGATGAATTTGAGGAATGAGTTCAAGGTTGGACCGGTTTGAAGGACAATGACGAGCGAGTTAAATAACTCTGAAGGTGTCAACCTAAGTGATTGACAAGGAAGAAATAAAAAAAGATGAATGTCAGATTACCAGAAAGTAAGATCATGATTGGTTAAAAATCGAAAATTTATGTAGAGAACCCACAGTGAAAGCAGAAGCTACAGAGTAGTGGTTAAGAGCTGACACGGAAAAATGGCGAGCGCACCGCTAAGAAAAGAAAATTGAATAACTTAGTTTGATTCGACCAGAAATTAAAAAAATGTTATAGTTATTCTCCGGAATGAGACCCAAGGACCACAACTATTTCACCTGGCGAAGGAACACCTCATCACCCGACCACCGTATGGTCCCCACCGAGAGAGAGGACGATCCAAACTCGTATCGACAGGCCTGAGAAGCAAGATCCAGACGACGGAGAAGGACATATGGCTGCCGGATTTAGAAGGAAGAATTGTCGCCACCCGTGGATCACTTCATCGGAACGACCAGCCCAGGACGCCTTGATTGAACAACAATTCAGATAAGAGCTGATTCCATGTCTCATGGCCTAAGTTTCACACACTCACACACTTTCATTTATACATAATATCTCAATTAAACATTATACTTTTATTATTACATTTCTTTACTCTAAGGTACAAATTTGGAAATATAAGTTGAATTAGAATTAGTAAATGCACTTAAGATTTAATCTATTTAGTTAGGCATATTCCCAGATGATTACTGAAGTACTGATTATTGTTATGAATTAGAAATTATTAATTGTTTATTATTTATGTTGAAGATCTAGAAACATATCAAACAAAAGTTATATTTGCTCTTTAGATTATTATTGGAAACAACTTACACTTTGATTATTGTTTAAGCCAATTGAATCAATTTGAATGTTAGAATCTAAATTATAATTAAGAATCAAAATTTACATTCTACATTATTAAACTCTTATTCCATTTGACTTTACAATCATTTGAAAAATTAAAGTGCACCATGTTGAATTTTCATTTCAGGCCATTTGTATTTTTTCATTATTATCTATCTTTATTAAATCATATTGTTATTGTTAAATGTTTGTGTATTATTTTGTCACCTGCTTGTTTTCATTGGCCCTGCCTGTGTAGGCCAAATTATTTATGTAAGGCCCTTGTATTTACACTAAATTATATTTCATTCGCATAATTATTAATTCGGCTTTCATTCAAAATTCTAAATCCTAATTAGACCATTAAGACCTCACCCCGTACCCCTAAAACCTGACATTAAGTAATTCAATAAAAATTCTCAACTCATATGGAATCATTATGTGAACATCATGTAAAGTCTGTTGTTGAAGTACGTCCAATCATGAAATCTAATTTCACTAAACAACACTGCTTTCTCTAAAGGTGTAATAAGCTTAAAGCATTTGACTGGATGAAAGGTTTCAGTCTCAAAGTTTACAAATGCACGCATGTCGATATTAATATGTTACTCGTGCTTTGTTGTTGGACTAAAAGTAAGAACCACATTTTGCAAACACAAATCTTGTTGACACACTGACAATGATGGGATGCAAAATCTCCAGAACACTTTCTTGAATATGAAGCACTGGTTAAATTAACACTGTAGTAGCTGGCGATGATTGCTTAGTTCGACAATCAATCGCACCAACGAATGACTAGTCGAGTTCCATGTTGACAAGCAACTGATTTCTTCTTGCTCTGGAGGTAAAGGCTCATGCTGACTCTGAAGTACTTGTCAACATCTGTATCGATTCGCTGTCTGGACAAGATGCCATGTGATTGTCGAATCACGCTCATTGAGAATGCATATTTTGATGGATGATTTTCTTCAATCTCTTATGCTATGCAGTCCTCTGTCTACTGCTCCATGGTTGCTTTCAATCTTTTTCACAAGGAACTGTTCAGATTTTGGGTGTTCCAATTGTGTGCTACATTTGAGGAAGAACACCTTGTCACCAGATCACATTTATGGGGTGACCAAAATGATTGCATTCACGCGATGATAAACATGATTTAGAGTCTTTTGCATGATTTACATACTGATCAACCTTTTGTGGTCGAGAGCACTTCTAGCGCAACTTACTCCATGCAGCATTCTCTTCCCTCTCCTTTTTTCTTCTTTTATCTTTGAATGTAACTCTCCCTGCCGTCTAACGCAAACTGTGCTATGATGTGAGCTCAATAATGGCGTGATCAGCTGTTCTCCCTACTCCACTGTTGAAGGATTTGCCCAGATTTGGGCTTTCCTAAGCCCAAGACCAGCAAAAAAAATCAATACAGAAAAAGACACATTTTTCCATCCCGAAGTTGCAAAGACAAAATAACATCACAATCAAAATATAATGTATTTTCAAGGGATAAAGTGAGAGATTGAAAGTGGGTTATGTATGATTAAATGAATAAAGTATATCTATTCAAAATATGTCACATACATTTCCCACTGCAAAATTAAGAATCATCCCTAGGGACTATTACTGATGACCTTCCTCTATGAAGAGCGCAACAGACATGTTGTTGCTGGGGTTGAAGTGCATACCTGTCAGTCGGCTCAAGCAGAGGTATCTGTTGCCAGCATTGTAAGTGAAATCACTCCAGGAGCTCGTCATCTGACATTTCCGAGTTTTGCTATCAATATTACATGTACTGCTGGGAAGGTTCTGGTTTTGATATCCTGTATCCGATAGTTGATATCATTGAGCCGTCATCTAATATGGAAGGGTGTGAGATATTTAAATCAGAGTATGTGTTTCTTTTCTCCTTTTCGTAGAAACCATACATGATCTCCAATATCATATTCATCCGGATGGAGGAAAGTTGGCGTTTAATAATTCAATCCAATCTGGCTGCACAACGTTCAAAGATGCAATAACTCGCCAGAGTCCTGATTTCTTCCATATGTGTGACCATTTGTGACTAATAAACAGGCATAGAGTTTTCTGGTTGCTCTCTTTTTTCACCAAGTACCTGGTGTTACTGGGTCAAAGGCATATAGAAGAAATGCCGAGGAGTCTCCCGTGTTTTCATGGATCGAGAAAAGTGCAGAATCAATGAGCATATGTCAATTGTTAAGTTATGCTAACAAAGTGTTCTTAATGTGTTAAAAAGCGTTTGATTACTACTATTGCATATGCTGTTGGCGTCAGGTAATAAGCAGTCATCGGCTTCTATTCCCATGTCAGGTTTCATTTCCTAAAGCACCTTGAACAAGAAGTTACGTCCATGATTGGTTATTATCTATGATGGTATACAATATTGATATACAATCCGATTCATGAATTCCTTAGCAATACATTCGGCAGACTGCTCTCGTACGGAAGCCGCTTCAGGGAAACTGGTGAACTTGTCTACCATAGATAGAATATATCTTTGTCACCCAGAAGAGCCATCTAGTTCTGTGAGGCCAATACTATCAAGAGCTATCTTTTCAAATGAGCGTGTGGCAATAATGCTTGTCTGGAGAAGTGCTTTCTTATTTTTTATTTTTGATGTTGACAAACAATACACTCCCTCACATAATCTTGGCAAGTAACGCGAATGTCGCATCTTGGGAAGAGTAGTGGTTATTCCTTTATGCCCTGCCAATCTGGGGTTGTGGCAGTCATCCTTTAGGACTGCTTTCTCTAAGGAGCTCCCAAGACAGACTCTAGAGTTCTTATTTCCATGGTGATCAAGTTCCTACTTGTGTACAAGTCCGCATGAGTTCTAGCAAAATGGTGATTGTTTCGAGCAAAATTCATCTTAATTAATTAAGTTCTGGATCCCGTTGTCGTCTTTCTGGGCTACCAACAGGCTGCAGTCCTAACTGTCATTTTCGAATGAGGTCATGGAGACAGTATTAATCTAGATTTGATACGACAGTAGATCCACTATGTAGTTTCAGTCTCCCAGAATATTGGAGACTTGAAGGTCATACTCCTCCAACTCAAGAACCTATCTTTGAATTCGCTAGTTGCCTTCCTTCATACCGTGCGTGAAAGGTAAAGGCTTATGGTCTGACAGTATGTACCTTATAATCCAAAACAAGATGAAGATAATGTCATGAGGTTTAAACTTTCGCCACAGCCTCTTTCTCAATGACGCTGTAATAGAGTTGGGCTCTATAGAGATGGACACAATAATACGCAATGGGTTGTAACCCCCATGTTCAAGGTGCTGGAGAACAGCACCAATGGCGTATTGTGATGTGGCAGTTTGGATAAAAACCTGTTCTGACGTTATGTCTACCACTCCTGATTTTATGTAAACTTAATAAACTCTGGGATAGATTTGGGAGGAACTGCAGGTAGAAGTAGCAGCCCAATGAACTTCTAACTGGTTTAGTGGTTGTTAGGATGCTGATATTTACAACTACCTGCACATTTGAAGGCTTAAGGTAGATGCCAATCACATTTATGATGTGGCCAAGTTATTTTACAGTATTCTAAAAAAACTGTTATTTATCATTTCTCAGTTTAACTTGGTGTTCATTGAGGCATTGGAACACCTACTCCAACAACTCATAGTGAACCACAGAGTCTTGAAAGCCGAAGATTTTGTTGCCAATTTTGTCGCATAAACATGGGTCATCATGGCCTTAAAAAGCTGTGAGGAGCCGAGAGTCTGTTGAAACTTATCCAAGGGGTTCTGGAACGCATAACACTCCATTAAGTTTGTTTCAGTAGACACCTGAATATAATCAAAATTTTTGTCTAGCACTGAGAATATTTTGTGACCATTCAACTTTCGCAAAATCTCCTGAATAACAGGTGCAGGATAATGAATTTCAGTTTCCTAAGATCAAGTGTGAAGTTGGGTACGGTAATGAAGGCTGCCAAGTACTGATCGAGGAGAGCTTTTATTTGTTCATGTAAATATTGGGTATTGGATGTTGATGGATGAAAATGTGTTTGGTTTTATCAAGTGCATATCTGGCTATGTATCCTCTTGCCCGTTTTAAGTCAAGGATGGATTGTGCGAAGCACTCATTGTACATATCAAGAATGTGTGTCGGCAATAGATCCCATGTGTGGAGTAATGCATGAATGCCGCTTCTTTATGGCTGTGAGAGCTGTTTTGATGCAACAATCATCTACTGATACGTGGTCAGATAAGATAACAAATAAAGAAAAAAGAATCAAAAGTGATATGTAAACAATGTTTATTGCCTAACGGGATTCAATGTTACTTCATCTTCGGAAGCTATAATGTTACAAACTTCAACTGGGAGACAGTGTTCCTTTTTAATAACAAGCATAGCAGATCTAATAGGGGCTCTTCAAGAGCACCGACCTAATAGGGAGCTTTTCCGGTCTTCATAATCCTTGTCCAATCCTATGATATAATCTATCAGACCATCCCTCTGGAAGAATGTTTGATTTTGGAGGGGTTTTGTCCAAACGCTGTTGTCTTCTAGCAATCAAACATCTTTCGAGAGGGATGGCCTGATGGATTATATCCTGGGATTGAACATAGATTATGAAGACCAGAACAGCTCCCCCATTAGGTCCGCCATGCCTGTTATTATAAGAAGAACACTGCCTCCCAGTTGAAATTTGTAACATTTTATCCTCCGAAGATGATGTAACATTGTTTAGGTAATAAACATTGTTTCTGTATGACTTTTGATTTTTCTTTCTCGATTTGTTATTCCACATGATATACTAGTTATGTTATTAACAGACAAGATAATCTGATTTGGTTTGGTTTGTTTGGTTTGTTTGGTATTAACGTCCTTTTCAACTGCTATGTTCATTTCGGGAAGGCGTTATAGGAGCTGCAAATTTTGCCTTGCAAGGGTTATTTAACGTGCAGCCGGCAAACGATTACACGGGGCCAATGGCTTTACTTCCCTTCCGAAGGAAGTGCGTGATCTCAGCATTTCCCCCCTAAAAAATCCTCGCAATCCTCGGCAGTAATTTATTTTTGTTAAGATTATGGATGCTCAGTGCCAGTAGTGCATAGAGCATTTGAAGACGTGTGCTAAACTGTTGTCCTGCAGAGCTGTGGACGACCGGTTGTATTGTGTCATAGAGTTTTCTCAGCTATTCCTGCAGCAAAGGAAAATCAAAGACAGTGCGAACATCATATTCTGTGGCAACTTTCGCACCCAGTCTATCAATTTAGATAAGAAACACAGTAGTCTTGACGAGCTCACTAAATGAGCATAGCTGTCCTGACTGAAAACTTGTCAATCCCAATATGACCCTGCTCACCAGGTTGGCAGAATAATGTCAGCAAGGTCAGTGCCACGCTGAGACACAACTGGTTCTATAGAAGGCCTAGCAATTGAATAGTCCGAGGAAGCCATTTTGGCAGCAAAAATTTCATTGCCTTGATGCCAATCATGGCAGAAGTCACTCCTTAATTCATTAGATATATTGATTTCAATAAATCCACCAAGTAGAGGGGGATAATGTGGCAAAGCCAGCTCACTATTAAGAATAATTCCACGTGCTGGGAGGTTGCTCACTACAGCACAAGCAAATTTCGCCCAGCATTACAAAAACGCGCCTGGTCTGATTGCAGCAGTGTACAGATATGTGATTACTATTGCGTTTTGGAGCCGTATGCCTGATACATACCGGTTCAGTCAGACGCATCAATCAAGTTACAATTAGTAAAAGCATTCACACTCTGCTATACATATTAGGCACTATATTATTTAGTGGATAATAGTACTTTTATGCTGATATTGAGATAACTTCAATTAAGCAGGAATTCCATAAACTCATGCATATACAATGGCAAGCAACAATTAGCTCAAGCTAGAATCACTGTGATATCTCTTATCCTTTACCCTATAATCACCACCTTAAATAAGAACTGCACGAGAGAGTTCCAATACAGTAAAACTTATTTATTTCAATGGATAAATACTATCAATACAACCACAATAATGAAATAGGAGAAGAGTAGAGTAGAAGTAAGATTGGTCAAATAATTAAGTAATTCAATATAATTCTCAATTGATTTGGAATATTTATGTGAACATTATAGAAAGTCTATTCAATCATAAAATCTAACTTAACTAATGAATACTGCTTTCTCTAAAGGCCTAATGAGCTTAAAGCATTATATCTAATGAAAAATTTCAGTCTCAAAGTATATGAATGCAGGTAAGTCAATATTAAGATGCTACTCACTGTTTCTAAATTTCTAATATGATTGTCACATGTACGCGAGAAAGACCTGTTCACGCGAGAAAAGTTCTGGCGCTTTCTTTCACTTCTGGTGCTCTGCTGCAAGATACGTGCACTTCAATGAGAACCGCAAGCCTAGTGCAGAAGACTTTTTTTACTAGCTCAATGGCGCGAGAGATTACTCAATGAAGAAAAAGGAGGCTGTTGCTGCACTTGAAAATGCTTCTGATGCTGAAAAAATGCCGCACCACTCATAAATTTATGAAAAATTCTCAAATATACAGCATTAAATTCTCTACAAATAAGAATTTGTAACAGTTAAAAGATTACCACTATTATATAAACTACTTAAAAATTTCTTAAAATAAATTTTGTCAATAAAAACTTTTTAAGTTCAAATTTTACGCCAATATGTCGAAAGAAATCTCAAGTGAATAAAAAAATTGTCCTTCCAAAGTGCATTTTTTAAATGCACAGTAAATGATATCTGTGTATTCAGGGTCAACAATTAAATAATAATTGATTATCTGTAGAATTAAGTTCAGACAATAATGTTAATGTTTTTTAACAGTTTGTAATTAGATTTGCTCTATATATATAATTTTTGTTATATTCAATAATAAATAAAACAGAGATTTACTACAAACAGTGATTTTCAATCTGCTTGTGATTATTTTTTGATTAGGGAGTAATGCAAAATTATTTGTTTGATTAGAGAATTGAATACCTAGAAACGCGTCAAAAAATAAAATGCGGTAAACACGTTCTGTTATTTTCTGGGAGGATGGAGAGGGACTGTAAAATTATCTCAATGAGACCGCTATTTTGATGGTCTTTATGACCCTTATTCCAAATGATTTCCCGTTCACGAACAGCAGAAATCAAATTATCTCTTAATGTTTTTTTTCAAAGCATTTGTTGGTTTTTTTAATTGCCGTTCTTGTTTCTTCGATAATATTACAGAATCGTTCATGGTGTTCATGTTATTTGCCTTGCGCAGAGTGCTCTGATCGGATTGGCTGGGATTTGGGCACTTTCTCACTCTAGCTCGCGAGAGCTAGATTTTTCTGTTTCAAACACAAAGCTCTGTCAACACCTTTCTCGCGCTAGTGGCGTCCACTCGCGCAAGAAATGACCCTAGCTAATTTGTGAATAGCCATGACAGAAACGTATCTAGTAATTATTTTACAAGTGTGGTTGAACGTTTCTCGCGTGAACAGGTCTTTCTCGCGTATATGTGAATGCGGCTTTAGAGCCATTTGCACGAGAAGCATACTGATAACCTTTTGTGGTCAGAACAAATTTAGCATAACTTACTCCATGCACTACTGTTTTCCCTCTTTGTTTTCTTTTTATCTTTAGATTCTCCTCCGCTGTCCTCTCACACCTTTGACGCATTTTGCTCAGATTGGGGTCCAATAGCAGGAAAACAAACCTAAGGTGAAAACGAATTATTTTCCCATCCCGAATTTGTGAAGAAGAGTAAAATAACAATCAAAGGACAATATTTTTCAATGGATATAAAATGAAAGAGTTAATATGGATTAACAATTATTAAATGAATAAAGTAATATAAGAAAATTTATTCAAATATAGATCTAGATAATGCAAACGTCATTGTCTAAAGCATCCAAAAACAAATTGGCGAAGTACTGCAACACATATTGCCAAGTCAGAAGGCTATTGAACTTCCCTAAACAACTGAAACTATTCTAAATACGACCTAGGAATCAAAAACTACACATAACAAGCACAGCGCTTTTAATATATATCGAATGTCTAACTCGGATAAATAGTGTTTTTCATATCCAGAGGTCAGCCAGGTCGGTGGCCGAGAGAGTTAAGGCGCAGGTCTTATAGCTCTCGGATCCAGTGAGTCGCGGGTTCGAATCTTGCCGAGTGTATGGATGTTTGTTTGTCCTCTCGCTAACATTTTCTCTCGTGAGGTTAGCGTCAGGAAGGGACTCTGGCCGTAAAAAGTCATTTGCCAAATCAAAAAATGAACACAGCGACCCTCTGTGGAAATGGGAAAAGCTGAAGATTAACAACAACAACATATCCAGAGGTCAGAGTAGATTCAGTATACGTAATATTTCAACGTGTCTAAATATGCTTGGTCTTAAGTAATATGTCAACATGTCTGTCAATATGCAAACAACATTTATTTCAATTATGATCTGGATGAAGACTTCTACGAAATATGTCCACGGATTGATTTCTTAACCAAATTGATTATACCTGGGCTCAACATAGAACAAAAGCAAAATTTATAATTGTGCTCAACAAACAAACATGGTGAGTAGCCTGCAGCTGCAGTGCGGATTGCCCTTCGGAATCTATTCAAGACGTGGTCTGTATCTGCACCTTTCATTATTTAGACAGAGATGGAATGTAAAAAAAGTGTGCTCTGCTGGTATCTGAAGCATCAGGACAACTGCCGAAATAAATTTACACTTAAGACAATGTAGAATAATGATTTTATTCAAGAGATAAATGGTTTTTTAGCTAAAGATAGTTATGCTTCTTATTCAGCTGATGAATACAATAATTCTACAGACGAGAAGAGAATCAAGATAAATAACTTTGATTTTGAAAGGGTTTTCCTAACAGGGGAGATGTTTCACACATACCGGGCCACTCTTAGTTTGCCACAAGTTTTCCAAGATGAGAGAGAAAAGAGGACTACTCGTGTCCCGCTATACGTCACTGTCGAGGCAAATGCTCTAGTGCATGGTATCCTGGGACGCTGATGATACAAGAATGGTCAAAAAATTTTATTGTAACATAAATGCGAAATTGTTTCCTTTAAGGCATTTATTTTATTTTAAAGTAGCAACCCAAAATTAAATAAGAAAATTCATAAAAATATTTACAATGAAACTCGTGTTGACTAGTGTTATCATACCTGGATTCTGATTTTGATTGAAATTATATACATTTTGAATTTCCAATGCTAGAATTATTTTATCTGATTTGGATACAAATATGGCATTTATTTAATCTTATAAATCAGGAATGTGAAAGTTGGATATAACTGAAGGAACTCTTACATCAGGTAGGAATTTGAAAGTCGGATAGCAAAACTTGGAGACACTAACAGGTCACATGACTCATTCAGTCCCAAACTTAGAGGCCAAAACAAAAGCTTACTTCCTGTAAAGTTTTTCCCCTATTCTATTCTTTGCAGTTGACCTACATAAAGATGGAAAGAATTAAGCCCACCTTATTGCCAATATATTTTAAGCAAATTTAAGAGAATTAAAAAATAAAGCTTGTTTTAATATATTGGCTGTAGCTTAAGAGATTTTGGAAAAATTGCACACCTTATGTGGAGCACAGAGCTTGTCTTGGTCTAGAAATTTCACATCATAATAGGCTAAATATGCTTTTTTTGATAAAGGTTGTGATGTTAGTTCATAACATCACAACTGTCATAATTATAAAATATTTATCTTCTATAGTAAAATTTTTAGAATTCTAAGAAGATCTTATTTTCAACATGAATCTTTGTGACACATTCTCTTTTCTAGCAAGATAGAGGGGAAGGGTATAGCCCTTTGTCCTCTCAAGAATGACCTCTCCCGGTCGTTCTCATTGTTTGATATGGTGAAATAACTACTTACTTACTTTTAAAAGCTGCTTATCCATTCGGGTCGCAGGGGCAGCAGCCCTATGGAGGATCTTCAGCAATCGCGATCTTCTGCTCTCAAGCGCATGTCCTCCCATGTAATACCCAAGTGACTCGAACCCAGATTTTCCATGTATTCTAGCCACATGGTTCTAGGCCAACCCCTTGGTCTCTTACCCACCAGCTTGGAAAGTAACAACCATCTAAGAAGACCAGTTTGCGACATCCGTATCACGTTGCCATACCAGCACAACTGAGATCACTAAATGCAGAGAAATAGCGGTTCAACACTTAAAGACTCCTTTATTGTGCTGCTGTGCATGCTATCTTGTAGAGTAACACCTGCCACACTTCTCAGAAATCTCATTCCGGCCGCTTGTACCCGCGATCGCACTCTTTCGGTCATTACCCAAGCCTCATGACCATATGTGAGAATGGAGACAAGAATTGATTTGAAGACAGAGACCTTGACTTTGTTTCCCAGCTCGCGTTTTGTTACCACAGATCGCCACAGTTCACATCTGACAGTTTGGTGCGCCGATCTGAGCATTCAAATCTTTTTCCTCCTGCCCATCACTCATGAATACAATCCCGAGATACTTGAACTTCTCCACTGTTCTCAATGGGGCTCCCCTAACATGGAGAACGCACTGTGCAGTCTGTCTTGAAAGGACCAGAACCTCAGTCTTAGCCACACTGATCTTCATCCTAGCTTCTTCATATTTGGGTGTAAAACGGTCTAGTGCATGCTGAAGGTTAGTGCGAGAATATCTAAGGAGGACAAGGTCTTCAGCAAAGAGCAACCTCTCAACCAAGCAGTCGCCCACACAAATACGCTCATCGCCTCGGCTGCCCTTGTCTATCCAGTCCATAAAGATAATAAGCGGCGACAGTACGCACCCTTGCCAGAGTCCAACACCCATCTTGCGGTGAACGGTCTTGCTGTGAACGGTCTTGACTTAATGCCGTTTCTCCGGACACACATCTCAGAGCTTTTATACACAGACATGATAGCGAACAATAATTGCCCACTCTATACTCTTGCAACACTTGCCAGAACTTCTCCCAAGGAATTCTGCCATATGCTTTTTCGAGGTCCATTAACCAAGTGTAGACATCTTTCGCACATTATCAGGGTTTGGTCAAAGTTTTGCCTTAGTGCAAAGATGTGATCCGTCATGCTTTGGCCAGGTCGGAAACCGCACTGCTTCCCCTACAGTTTGTAGTCGATTATTGCCCGACTTCTTTTCTCCAGACACTTAGCATATACTTTCCCAGGATTGCTGAGCAAAAAGATGCCTCGATATTCGTGGCAATCTCTCTGATCTCCCTTTTTGAAGATAATGATCACAATTCCTGTCTGCTGTTGCTTAGAGGCCTGGCCAGATATCCAATCAACCTGACACACCCGAGTCAGCCACAGGATACCATCCTGATTTAAAGCCTGTAAAATCTCGGACCAGAGTTCATGATCACCTGCAGCTTTGCCAGTCTTCAGGGACTTATTTGCCCATCTGACTTCTGCTTCGGTGATACTCCCATAACTATTCTCTGTCCAAGATGCACCTCATGTGCCTTCTAGTACAGAGGGTAGATTATCGCAAGCGATAATCTGCGGCACCTACTCCTACGAGGGAGTTTTGCGCCATCCCAGTAAATAACGACTGCTACGAGATGACAGTAGCAGCCGGGACCGACGGCTTAACGTGCCCTCCGAAGCACGGGGGGTATACATGATGGAAGAGCTGGGGATAAACGAACCAGAGGCTGTCACCAACTGCTGGAAAACCAGCTATGGTCAATCGGCAAATGGGTCAGACCAAAGTCCCCCAACAGCCGCGCCCCAAATAGCTGTCCCGCCAGCAGTGGCCCTCAAGCCCTGGCCGTCACCCAATCAGCAGCTGGCCGCGCCTGAAGTTGCTGAACTCCATCGATTGGCAAGCCAACCGACGAGACAACCAGGCCACGGCCACCCCCACCTCATGTGCCTTAGTGATTGCTGTCAGCGGATTAAGAAGAGATGCAAAGTTATTTCTTACACCTATGCAATTCACTCTCCTCCGTTTTCGGAAGCCTCTCAACTGAATTCCTAATAGTTTGTGATGAAAGAGACTTTTTTCCATGGAGGCGGCGCACGGTCTGGCAGAATACCTTGTTTGCCAAACCTTAGTCTACCTCCAATTTCTCCCCGAACTTCTCTCAGGCTTTGGCTTTAGCTGTTGACACTGTCTTTACTGCTGGTTTTTGCACCTCAGTAAACCGCACTCGTCTCGAAAGTGACTTCTTCGCCTTGACAGCTTCTTGGCATCACCGTTCCACCATGGAGTTCTTTTCTCATCATCCTGCGCCACACTCAGCCACTTACGACAACAGCACAATGCAGCCAAAGTAATCACAGCAATTATAAACAACTGCCAGTCCTCTCCAACAGTACCACGATTACTGGGTTAGTTCTTTGAAACTTGAAGATATGTTATCTGCAGAGGTATTCCGCACAGCTCTATCCTCCTATGCCTCCCACTTGATGTGCCAAGTATGTCTGTAACTAGTATTTTGTTTGGTTGGCATAGATTCAGAGAACTGCAAAGTGCATACAACAAGGTGGTAAGCAGTTGATAGTTCTGCCCCTCTCCTTACACGAGTATCCATGTGTCAGAATACTGATCAGAATAAGTCAGGTGATAAGATTACAAAACCAATCAGTGACTTCTGGTCCATTGCATTCCTGTACCAGGTATACTTATGGACATTCCGTGCTAGAAGAAGGTGTTTGTGATGGAAAGTCCTTTGTTCCATCAGAGATCCAACAAACACCTCCACTTGCATTAAAATCGGTGTCACATTGCTCTCAATCACGCCTTTACACATTTGGTCATCAGCCCCTAAGTGTGCACTGAAGTCGTCCACCAGAATCTGCGCTCCCTCTCCTGCTAAGAGCAGCATCAACTTCATCTAGAAAGAGTGGGTACTCTGTGATTGCATTCGGAGCATATGCAACGAATATGGAGAGAAAGACTGTTTCCCTCTCTGAAGCCTCAGGAGACAGTCTTCCACCTAAGGATGTCCAATCTCCAACATAATCTGGCAGCCCGGGACTTGTGAATATACCCACTCCCCCTGGGCAGTCATGTTAGGTTCAACACCTGAGTAGAATAGCTTCCACCTTCCTTCTAAGTCCATAGTTCCAGAACCCGGACGTTTCATGGAGGTAATGCCTATGATATCCACTCGATATCGTTTGGCTTTCTCCAATAACTCTGATTCCTTTCCTGTTGAATAAGTTCGAAGTGCCGATTGACAGCACCTGATCCCGTTCTCGTGAAACAACTAGTGACGTTAAAAAGAATTAAAGATATCTGCTAAAATGGTCTGCTCTCATAGAATACAAAAGAACTTATACCTAATAATTATAAGATCATTAAGAGTTATTTGTTACTAAAATGTAGTACACGGATAATAACATGATGTCCCTCTGCTTTCAATCAATAACAAAAGGATAGGGTTTTTACGTTGTTTTTAAATTAAGCAAGGCTGTTTAAAATTCATAAAAAACAAGCAAATGTAGATTAAGCTGTTTTATGGTTTTAGTGATATACTTTGAATCAAATCACCACAAAGCCTATAAGAAAAAATTTTTTCTGGCTATAACTAGTCTTAAAAATAAATTTAACAGTAAGCTAGATAAATTTTGATATAATTTTTGGTAGAATAAAAATAAGACAAATATTTGTTCCAATTTAATTTTTTCTATGTTAAATATTATGTTCTTTCTGTCGGCAGTGTAATTTTAGAGTTAATTCATATATAGTTTCTTTTTCATTTTACTCATATAAAAAACTAGCAGAGATAATTACAGTTGTAGGTGAAGAGAACAATCTCAAAAAGTTAAATAATAATTCAAAATTGGTTTTCGATAATTCTACAATTTTGTGCTGTAGACTTTCCCGTTGTTCACATGTTTCTGACACCCAGATAACTTTTTTCTCTGATCAATACTCATTCTTTTATTCAGTGGTTTTTCGTTAGATTTGATTTAACACATATCCTTTGAAAGATAATTAAACATCATAGTAGAGTTTCTTGTTCATTTGAGGAGTCGAGTTGATGTATGCTTTGTTATCGATTATGTATTAGATGGCCAGACTAACCAAATGGCAATTTTATAGGCTATACCAAACCAACTGGAAATGGAAGGGGTAGCTGCTGTCGTGTCTGGAAGGTTCTATACTGTCCAAGGGCTCCAAACACACAAATCGTCTGAACATTTGTTAGGCAGCTCAAGAGAGACACGTTGTCAAGTGGATTTTGCAGAGTAAAAACAAGAGGGTAGGAACGTGGGAAAATGTTTATAAATCAATACTTTATTGATGAGAATTTAAAGAAATCATACTAGGTGGCACTGCCACAGAACAATGTAAGAACATTTCGTTAAATGTAAAGTCATTAAATAAATAAGCAGTGGAAGTAAAAATGATAACGTAGTCCGTATCGTCTTAACCACACGACTACTAACACAGACGTTCCGCTCCCGTTAAGTGGATTTTGCAGAGTAAAAACAACAGGGTAGGAACGTGGGAAAAAGTTTATAAATCAATACTTTATTGATGAGAATTTAAAGAAATCATAATAGGAGGCGCTGCCACTAAACGATGTAAAAACGTTTCGTTAAATGAAAAGTCATTAAACAAATAAGCAGTGGAAGTAAAAATGATAACGTAGTCAAATGAACCAAAGTTCAAAAGTTCTGTCGGTCGACCCGAACGACAATATATCGACTCGAAGCTCGGGTAACAATGTCGAGGTGTGTCGAGCAGTTGTTAACGAAGTCTTTCGTCAGTTCCTTAGCTGTGGAGCTAGCGGAAAAATAATGTCCTCTGAATGACGAGGCTGAAGGTAGCTCGTTGAGACACCTGGTCTAAGACGCAAAGTAGAGATGAGAGGAGCTGCTGAGAAGAATATAACGATAAACAAGGATGGCATTGTGAAGAGGTTCCAGACGAATAATGAGGCAGAAGTTAACTCGCCGAGACGAACTGGAAGACCATCGTAGATCTGGATGAGGCTTGAAGCAGGCTCCGATGACCATGTTGAACTGCTCTCACGTGCGTGATAATGCGTGAAGCAATTAACACTTGCAGCATACACCGCTAGGCGAAAAAAATTTGATGCGCACCGTACTGTATTTAAAAATTATAGGGAGCAAAACACAACAGAAACACTGCAGCACAAAATAAGTACCGCCACGTTACGCTTCTTGTAGCTGGGTAATCAGAACACAATTGGGCACCAATATACGGTTATGATGCACTGACAATATAGGGCTTCGTAGGACGTCCAATATTTAATCCTATTTATTAGGTCAATAATAGTCTCAACGCTACGCGTTACAACGTTTTCTTGTACATCAACATCTGTTTCAGTTACTTTTTCAGTAGTTGGCTGCTCTTACACACAAACACTCGCTGCCTTATAGGCCTTGGCATTCAGTGCTAACTCTTCCATCTCTCTTATAAATGCGGTTTTGTCTAACTCATCAGCAATATACTGCATGATCACATAGTCGAGTTTTTGCCTTTGTAGTTCATTGCCGTGTGTCACTATAACATTGATCAAGTTTTGTTCTTTAGGGCAAAATAACGCTTCCGTTTCTTCTCGCGATAGAGAATAATCTCTCTTCGATGGACCGACGCTCGGTAGCTTCATTAGAATTAGTCGGTTCTTCTGATGCAAAGTTAACGTGTATCTTATCCGTAACATGATATTCTCTGAACACATCACCTTGAGAAGTCTGCTTGTCACCCAATTTTTCGTGTATTGGCTTACTTCTTGATGCTTTATGCTTATTCCTTTTCTTCTCTCGCGAGGTTACCAGAGCTTCGTTGAATGCACTCATTACATCTATGCCTCACTTTCGAGCTTGTGAATAGAGTTGCATTATCTCGTTAATTATCATTGGATCCTCTTTAGGAATTCGCTGCTTTTTACTTCATCCTTCCAACGACCAACGCTGTATGCAGAGCCTCGTTTCCAAAAACAGCTCCTCTGGCGAAAAGTCCTGGAAGCCCTTCAAATGAGGCGGAAGCATCATTATGAAATATTGAAACATGAGATTTGGTGATGTCACTTTGGTGAAGTCCTCAATATGTTCATTTATAGGCCCGTCCAGATATTGCAGTTCTCTTGCTTCGTACGATATTTTACTCGTACACCACAATTCCATTTTATTTGCGGAAATAGTTCTTTTTAAACGTTACTTTTTTTTTCCTCACACAAAACAATAAAGTCTCAAACGTTCCGCTCGTGAAAGTTATAGAGTCCGCAACGTAAAACACCAACAATAGGATGCAGCAAAAAACAGACATACAGTCACGTTCTCCTTCTAAACTCGGTTGGGTGGGCGGGCCTAAAAAGAGATAATCAAACACAGTTCTGAAAATCCATCACAATCAACAACGGCATTTGCAGTCTTTTGGTCCGTCTTTTTTTTTCAAGTTACATCGTGGGAGGGCGGGTAAAATTTTTAGGTGTGGAGCTGGCGGCAAAATAATGTCCGATGAATTACGAGGCTGAAGGTAGCTTGTTGAGAACCTGGTCTAAGAAGCAAAGTAGGGATGCGAGGAGCTGCTGAGAAGAATGTAGTGATAAATAAGGATGGCATTGTGAAGAGGTTCCAGACAAGTGACGAGGCAGAAGTTAACTCGCCGAGACGAACTGGAAAAACTATTGCAGGAGCTGTATGCCAGAAATGATGACATCGCTGTAGTCGGAATAGTTGAGACCGTTGAGAAGAAAACCAGCCAATTGATGAGGCAGAAGTTAACTCGCCGAGACGAACTGGAAGACTATTGTAGATCTGGATGAAGCTTGAAGCAGGCTCCGCTGACTATGTTGAAACGCTCTAATGAGCGTGATTATGCGTGAAACAATTAACACGAGCAGCACACGTCGCTAGGCGAAAAAAGTTTGATGCGCACTGCACTGTATTTAAAAACTTGTAGGGAGCAAAACACAACAGAAACACTGTAGCACAAGATAAGTAGCGCCACGCTACGCTTCTTGTAGCTTGCTAATCAGAAAACAATTGGGCACCAATATACGGTTATGATGCACTGACAATATAGGGCTTCGTAGGACGTCCAATATAACACAAAGATACGGGCAGCTGTAAAAACACTAATCGCTTCAGAATTGCTCATGCATTACACAAACGACATACATCTCATGCACTTTCATATAAATGCTAAGGATATCGTCAACCTTATCCTGCTAAGGCACAAAATATATTTAACTCAACGAACACCTTAAAGAACGACGACACAAAACGCCCAGTCGGGTCGTGGCCTTTCTCTATTACAAAGCACTGTACTGCCGATGCGTAGTCGGCGGATTCCCACGTGTAGCTAGAAATTACGATTCAAGCTTTAGCTCATACGATGAGAAAGGACAATATAGAAAACTCGTGTCGTATCAACCTAACAAATCATCATTTCTGAATTATGCCTCTCTCGACTTGGAAAGCCTTTGAACAAAAATCACCATTAAGTCCGAAGCAACGGCTCACTTATGTGATGTGAAAATCTCGACGAATCTTAGACTTCCAACACCACAACTGAATGTACAGGCAAATAAGTTCTTGTTATATGTACGGGGCTACAATTCACGGCCTCAGGATAAATCCCCCTGATATAACACCAATTGCGAAACTAAGACGTTCATATGGAGTACAGTCACGTTTAATGCTACTCGCTCGTAGCTTAAATAACGAAGTTCATGTTCGAACTTTTCCACACTGTGGAGGCCGTTTCGATTACTCGACCTTTCGTGTTGCTGCCAAAATTCTCCCTGTCCTCTTTTTTTCCTTCTCCGCACGTGTCGCTTTCGGAGTGACTCTTTGATGATCACGTAACGTCGCCACGTCATCAGTCTGTTTCGGTTTCGCCGATCGTGCTCTCTGACGAAATCCATGTGACACACGTGTTTCTCTTTGCCTTCTTGAGAGAGATTGCCCTATCAATATCGTGCTGTTATACAATTTTCCTGCTCATGGATAATAATTCTTGGAAACTAATGTTCTTTTGTCAAGGGAACAGAACATTCTTTCATTGTATCATCTTGAAAATATTTAGTCATCATCATATCGGTTTTCATGGAAATAATATTTACGTGGCATTGATTGGGGAAATAATTGGCAACAGTATCTTCGATGAAACAAATCTCTTCTGGTAATTGGGATACGGTAAAGCTGGTCATGATAATGAGAAGCCATTGGGATATCTAAAAAGGTTTCAATTGAATTTTATTCATGCCCAGTCAATTTAGCAAACATCACGCTAAAGAGCAATTATTTTCTTTATAAACATAAAAATAATCTGATTGCATTTCACAAAAGATATGTTTTTTCCAAATCAACTTTTTTATTAGAAATATTAAAAATAAGAAACAGGTTATTCAGAAAGTTTTTAAGATAGGCAAACATGTCCTTAGAGTTTTTATTTTCAGTGTACATACTTTTTTATTTCATGAAATGAAGATGGCGTACGAACAATAAATTAAATAATGAAATATATCCACACAGTGCCTATTTTCCTATGTTTTCTATGCTAAGGGAACCAACTATTCCACCCATCCACAAGGAGCACTGCTTCAAGGTCACTACCATTAAAATGCTGAGCTGTCCATTCTGTGGTTTTCTGTACTCTTACTATAAAATCTTCCTCGCAATAGAACATCAGAGAGGTGGGGGTGTCTCGAGTTCAGGCTGCCTAACAGAGCATGATTTAGATTGTCTTCTTTGCACATGCTCATCTGAATGATCACCTATCTTTGGCCTGAGCATGTAATAATTTTTTCTTTCCATTTTCTACGCTGAGTGGCTAGTCTATTAGGAACACTCATGGCTATGGAAATCCGTTGGCACAGATTAATGTACTGTATCAGTTGGTCACTTGCCAGTTAGTATGCTGCAGCATGAAAATTTTAACAAAATTATCCGACAGTAACACCACAGCAGCTGATTGGCTGAACCCCCCCCCCCTCAACACACAAGCAATCAGTATTCTAAAAACAGTTTTCTTATATGCTTCAATATAAGTAATACGTTTTTCAGTGGGAAAAACTGTTTAATTTTATACGTATAATATATTTGTGCATGCATTTCCTTTAGCGCCAAATACATTCTTTGTCGAATACATTCTTTAGTCCTAACTGCCCTGCTGCTGCACAATTGCTCTTTGCTCTTTTCAATTTTGGCTGTTAGTTTTAAAGCTGTTCTATAGCTTGCACGTCGCTTTCGCGAATTTGAAATATACTCTGCTCATGGTGAAGAAAAACTCCACGGTGCACTTGCTTTTAATAGCCCCACACACGCGCACGTGAAATTTTTTGATAGTCAGCACCGAGCATCGAGATAAAAAGTCCAATCAGTAAATAAGAGTTAACTGCTATAGAAACTCGTTATGCTTTCAAACTTTCTGCTTTTATTTATTATTTATTTTCTGATATTATAATCTAGTAGGGATTTATTAGATTTTAATGCATTTATTCTTTTATGAAAAAAATACGAGTTATAAAACACAAAAATCTACACTTAAGTACGAGAAAAACGAAATTTTAAAGAAAATTTGAAACCTAAGAGAAAAAAATTTTTTTAAATAAAAAATAAAAAACAATCTTCGCTTTTATATGCAGCTCCTTCGTCCCTACCGTGTATCCAGCTATAAGACATTTAAATTAAAAAACAGAAAAGAAATACACCAAAAGGCAGCTTGCTCCCCTTAAAGACAAATATCCTTTCCTGTTTTCACTATACCCGTGTGTGTGCTCGCCAATCATAAGCGGGCTGCGGGAGTTGGTTGTTGTGTAGCATACCGAGTGCCTGTCGCCATCAACTAAAAGTGAAAATTTATTCTAAAAAACATATATTCTGACGTGTTCTTTGCCTTTAGATTCATTACAAAACTATAAACGCATTCGGAACATACTTCAAGGTGGGATACGCGTTCACTGTCGGCCATTATTGTAGAGCGACAGTGGTGAAAGTGATCAGGCGAGCTTGATCGTGATTAGATTTGAAGGCTGATGATGTTTGTGGTGTAGTGAATGATGAGAACGTGAATAGTGAGAATGATAAGGGTGGATAGTTAAGGGCGGGAAGTTTTTAGATGCAGTGCTGACGTTCATCGATGAACATTGGCGGATTGGCAGTATAAATCTTACTGGGCAGGTACTGGGAAAAATTGGCTAAAGCAGCCCTCAATCACGAGAAAGTAAAGGCATCTGTCTGGTCCACCAGGAATTTTCCCAGTGTCCCAGTGGTTCAATCTGCCACTGTCGATGAATGCTCGCACTTGATCGCTATGGGAGTAAGTTTTTAAATGATAGGATGTGAATTCATCGATAAATTCATCAATAAATATAAATCAAGGAATACAATGCCACTACTCATTTTATATGGTAGAGAGAAACAATATGAAGTAGGCCTAAACTCATGGGTAGAAGAATTTTTTTTTAATTTTTGGAAAATCTCCAACAGTAATGCCATGGTGGCTGATATGCCACAATCGCCAAAATTTGCGCTTTAATTAACAGAAACGCCATAGCATTACTGCCAAATATTACGGTACAAATGTAACCATACAAAACGAGAACACCTATCAACTGCAAATGGTTTGACCATCACCATGGGGAAAACAAAGGATGTGAGCAACTTCGAGAGTGGGATGATAGTTGGTGCTTCATGAGGTGGACTGACTATTTCTGAAACTGTATGTATCCTTTGCTTTGCCCTAACGACCACTACAAGGGTTTACCTGGACTGGTTAATAACAGCTTCAAAAAACAACCAGCGAGAGACACATTCTTCACTGGTAAACAACCAGCTTCATTATCTGTACTATTCAGGTTATGTAAATTTAGCACTTCACCTTTATATTTTTTGGTTATCTATTTTATTTCGTGAATTTGGTTTATTAATTTTGGTTTAAGAGATAAAACCTGGTGAAAAACCCAGCAGTGGAACCCCTCAGAGGCAGTAAAGTTGGATATCATTCCATGGCTTCATAAAGCAGATGGTGCTGGCAAAATAGCCCAATGATTTGGATTTACCACATATGAATATGTGCAGCAGTCCTGTTGGATAAAATTGGTCAAGGATCCCATCAAGGAGATTCAACAAATACAGTCTTGTATCACAAAAGATGTGAAGGTATAATTGTCCACATGGAGAAAATTCTGCTTGTATGAATTGAAAATAGGGACCAGTGTTTTATGGCCATGATTATAACAGAAGATGAGTACACAAAGCCATGGAGTGTCTTAGACCATCTTACATCAATCTGTGAACAAACGAGATTTCAATGCAAGTGGAGGATGGTTTCATCGATTTAGGGTAAGGGTTTATTTACAAAATAGTAAGGTCCAAGTAGAGGCTACAGGCGCTAATGTTGCTGCAATGTAAGGAATTTTTGAAAGTTTGCGAAGCAAACGGATATTTTACTCGTCAAGTACGAGGTCTGTTCAAAAAATAACTGAACTTTTTTAATTATGCGACAAAGGATCGTTGTAGCGACGAGCGGTTGGCAATACTGCAATTGTCATATCCTTAATGTCTAATGGTCTATTTAAAAGTTTTTACATGTTGTTTAGTTTCCTAGTTAGTTGCCATATGAATGCAACGTGTTTCAGTGGTCGTGACGATTTTTGCAATGTCAGATTTACGAGAACAACGATACAACGTGAAATTTTGCGTGAAACTGGAGAAAACGTTCACAGAAACGTGAGGTGGGCTTACGGCTACAACTTTGAGACCGAAGTTCAGTGGTCACAGTGGTCACAGTGGGTTGATGCTCACCGTTTTTTTTTTTCGATTTCAATGGAGTTGTGCAATTTGAATTTTTGCCTCGAGACCAAACAGTCAACCGTCTGTCCTAACAAGACGTTTGGAAACGGTTGCGTGAAAAAAATTCGCAGAAAGAGATACTGTTATGGCAAGACGACTCAGAGTTGCGCTTCATGGTTGCACCTGCCCACTCAGCCTTATTTCGCCAGTTGTGCCAAAATCAGATGACAGTCTTCCCCTAGCACCTTTCCTCTGGAGCTGTACTCTCTCTAAATTTAATGGTAAAGAGCATCCAATTGCATCTACTAGCAAATTACTCAAAAAGAATGAATATAAGTATACTGTCACTAAATGAGATAGCCTTGCATTGGTTTATGTTGTAAAGCAATTTAGTGTTTATTTATGTGGCCGACCATTCATATTAATTACTAATCATCAGCCAATTTGCCGGTTATTTTCTCCAAAAGACCCTTACTATCTTGCTATGTCGAGTTTAAGTTTAGAATCTTATCAGTTTCAGGTAATTCATATACTAAACAGGTGGTGGCCTTACAGTATAACAGAGGGACATCAGGAGTTCCAACTAGTTTCGCCATTTATTCTCGGCTTTGTCAAGGATATACAGCAAGAGGCATGCAAGCCTTTATATATACAGAACAGTGGTACAAGTTAAGCAATGAGCGTAAATATATGCAAGAACCAATAGGATATAAAGCAAGGGGACCGATGAGTTCAAAAAGGACGTAATGGCCAGTAGAATAAAATAGAATAAATACAAAAAATTTTTAAGATACACAAAAGAGAAGTTGTACAGAGATGGTGCGTTTAACGCGGACCGAAAAGAGAACATATCCGGTTGTCCAAAGACAAGAGAATTTACATAGAAAAAAAACAAAATGAAATAAAGGGGTAAGAAACTTACAAAATGCAGAGGAAACATAAAATAAAGAAAAGGAGAGAAAATCTTAGTAGATCAGATAAAGAACTAAGTATTGCAAACACAAAGTCCGTCTGGCAATTGAGAAGCAGGTGTGGGGTGGACCTCTTGGCCTTGAATATTTCGATCGCATCGAGGATAGTGGTTTTTCTGATTTATTACAGATCTGCAAGACAGACATAACCTCTTCTTTTGACTTCAAAGTGTGTCCGGAATCTGCGACATGGTTTGCATAGTGGGAGACACGGTCCCGTTTTTTATACGAGTCAAGGTGTTCCTTGAATCGCAAAGCAAGATTGCGGGTCGATAATCCCACATAGAACATATCACAAAACGCACAATTCAGATGGTAAACTCCGGATTGTGAAGATTTGTCGGAGGTGACGGAGGTGGGCGGGTTCAGGGTGCGAACAGCTGGGGTTGGAGTTCAAAATGATATTCGGAGGCCAAGGGACGATAAGAAATCGGAAAGCTGGGAGAAATTAGGTCCCAGATATAGTAAGGACGTCCACTTTTTAGTATGGGGCGAAACAGGAGGTGGGGGGGAGAGAAGGGCCCGTCTGCAGCGGTGAAGAATGCGAGAGAACGTGGAGGTCGAATATCCATTGGAGTGGGCGAGGTGTCGGATTATGCGGAGTTCTGAAGATCTGGATACGGGGCAGAGGGGGAGCTTCAGGGCACGGTCGATTAGAAATCTTACTGAGGCTTGTTTGTGGGTGTGAGGAGGAATGGTGTATTAAGTTGGAGGACGTGGTCAGTTTACGGAAGACAGAAAAGGAGAAGCGGTTTGTGTGGGGTTGTTGGTGATGAGGATATCAAGGAAAGGGATGGACCGGTTAGTTTCTAGTTCAAAGGTGAATTGGATATGTGGAGAAAAGGAGTTAAAGCTGTTAACAATTTTAGTGGGAGTAGTGGATCGGGAGTCAAAAAGGATGAGGATGTCATCGACATATCGGAAATATGCGATCACGGAGGAATTATTGAGGAGGGGGGTGACGTGTTAGGTTAGGTAAGCATGGCCTCAACCAAGAGATATTCCGCCTGCACCTCCACATTTCATCCATCATACCGCCTGATGTTCTGATGCCTCTTTTCGAAGATGATGAAGTTAGGCTGCAATCCTTCAAAGAGCATAAGTTCTTAACCCTATTCAAGAAGCTAGACGACCTCCAATGTCCGCCTCCAATGCGCCCACATCCTCCTGACGGAGATTTTGTGTTTCACGACAATGTCGTTAACCTAACATCAATCCAGCTGTCCGATGACGAACAGCGACTCCTCGACAAAGGCCTCAAGCACGTTGTCTATAGGAAGCCAACACGTTCCGACTTACACGATGTCATCTCAGATGTCGAGCATGCCGTCAACCTACTACTCCAGACTGAGCGTTCTCCAGCGCGGACCATCGCCGGACATCTAATACTCAAATCCTTCAAAGAAACGTCTGCATCTAGACCACCCCGGGAGCTACTCACTGATGCTGCTGCCTCTACCACGTTGAAGACGAACTTATAAGATTCCGATGCCATCGTCATCAAGGCCGATAAAGGTAACGTGTCGGTTATCATTTACCGTTCTACGTTCATTGATAAAGTTAACGATTTCATCGCCGCTAACAATTTTGTCACCCTCCAATCCGACCCCACTTCCAAATATCACAAATCTATTATTTCCGTCATCAACAAATCCCCACGCTTCAGATACCTCCGACGCCTCATCCCACCTAACCCTTGCCCACCCAACCTTAACGCCCTAGTCAAGATCCATAAACCTAACATAAACCTATACCCCCCGTCACTAACTATTCCCCAGCTCCCGCCCACCTCGTTGCCAAATCCCTTTCCACCTTCCTCTTTAACCTGAAAATCCTCCCTAATACTTATAATGTACGCAATTCTTTAACCCTTACTGAGTCCCTTTCTTCCATCCACACTGATAAGCACCTCTCCCTTATGTCCCTTGACATCACCAACTTATACACTAACATCCCTGTCACTCCCACCCTTTCTATCCTACAGTGTCTGTTACTAGCTGCATTTTCCCTGCACCCGATACTATTGACCTACTAGCTATCCTCTCTGTAATTTCTTCCCAGAACTATTTCTCATTTAACAACTCTTACTATTCCCAACCCACAGGGCTAGGAATGGGGTTCCCACTCAGTAGTTTTCTGTCTGAGGTTTTCCTACAGCACCAGGAATTAACACACGTCATCCCCCTCCTCAATAATTCCTCCGTCATCGCATATTTCCGATATGTCGATGACATCCTTATCCTTTTTGACTCCTGATCCACTACTCCCACTAAAATTGTTAACACCTTTAACTCCTTTTCTCTACATATCCAATTCACTTTTGAACTAGAAACTAACTGGTCCATCCCTTTCCTTGATATCCTCATCACCAACAACCCCACACAAACCGCTTCTCCTTTTCTGTCTTCCGTAAACCGACCACATCCTCCAACTTAATACACCATTCCTCCTCACACCCCGCCACCCACAAACAAGCCTCAGTAAGATGACCGTGCCCTGAAGCTCCCCCTCTGCCCCGTATCCAGATCTTCAGAACACCTCATAATCCGACACCTCGCCCACTCCAATGGATATTCTTCCTCCACGTTCTCTCGCATTCTTCACCGCCGCAGACAGGCCCTTCTCTCCCCCCCACCTCCCATTTCGCCCCATTCTAAAAAATGGACGTCCTTACTATATCTGGGACCTAATTTCTCCCACTTTCCGATTTCTTATCGTCCCTTGGCCTCCGAATATCATTTCGTACTACAACACCAGCTGCTCGCACCCTGAACCCGCCCACCTCCGTCACCTCCGACAAATATTCCCAATCCGGAGTTTACCGCCTGAATTGTGCGTTTTGTGATATGTTCTATGTGGGATTATCGACCCGCAATCTTGCTTTGCGATTCAAGGAACACCTTGACTCGTATAAAAAATGGGACCGTGTCTCCCACTATGCAAACCATCTCGCAGATTCCGGACACACTTTGAAGTCAAAAGAAGAGGTTATGTCTGTCTTGCACATCTGTAATAAACCAGAAAAAACCGCTACCCTCGAAGCGATCGAAATATTCATGGCCAAGAGGTCCACCCCACACCTGCTTCTCAATTGCCAGACGGACTTTAATGTGTTTGCAATACTTAGTTCTTTATCTGATCTACTATGATTTTCTCTCGTTTTCTTTATTTTATGTTTCCTCTGCATTTTGTAAGTTTCTTACCCCTTTATTTCATTTTTTTTTCTATGTAAATTCTCCTGTCTTCGGACAACCGGATATGTTCTCTTTTCGGTCCGCGTTAAACGCACCATCTCTGTACAACTTCTCTTTATTCTACTGGCCATTACGTCCTTTTTGAACTGATCGGCCCCCTTGCTTTATATCCTATTGGTTCTTGCATATATTTACGCTCATTGCTTAACTTGTACCACTGTTCTGTATATATAAAGGCTTGCATGCCTCTTGCTGTATACCCTTGACAAAGCCGAGAATAAATGGAGAAACTAGTTGGAACTCCTGATGTCCCTCTGTTATATTGTAAGGCCACCACCTGTTTAGTATATGAATTACCTGAAACTGATAAGATTCTAAACTTAAACTCGACATAGCAAGATAATAAGGGTCTTTTGGAGAAAATAACCGGCAAATTGGCTGATGATTAGTAATTAATATGAATGGTCGGCCACATAAATAAACACTAAATTGCTTTACAACATAAACCAATGCAAGGCTATCTCATTTAGTGACAGTATACTTATATTCATTCTTTTTGAGTAATTTGCTAGTAGATGCAATTGGATGCTCTTTACCATTAAATTTAGAGAGAGTACAGCTCCAGAGCAAAGGTGCTAGCATCAGTAGATAAAAAAATTATTTTTCAAATTCTGGCCTTTTAATTCTGCTGGTGTCATTAAAGCTGGTATCAGAGTTTTGAATGCCTTCTCCACTTTTGCAGTTCAATCAAAACTGACATCTTTTTTCGTAAAATTTTTTAATAGTTTAGCTAGTTTGCTGAATAAATCTACATGCTTTTTGTAATAATTAGCAAGAATTTTAAAATGATTGTTAATCACACTTGCGTTGGGCGCAGAAAGTTTTTACAGCATCAATTTTAAGAGGATCTGGTGCTATTCCTTCTCTAAAACGACATACCTTAAGAAATTAATTTTATCATACAATAACTGACATCTTCGAGATTTTAATTTCAAGTTCACACGTCTTAAATGATTCGAAGTAGCCTTCAAACTGCCTAAATGATTTTCAAAACTTTCAGTGGAAACAGGCGAGTCACCAAGGTATTAAAATCTTTTTTTCCTCTAATAATAAAATCTGCTGTTATTTGCCACAGCATGGGTAATTAATTGCTCAATCCCAGAGGGAATGTTCTAAATCGATGCTTATTATCTATGGTCATAAGACCTGTTTTTCATAGACATTTATTTCTAATTGAAAGTGGCCGTGATTGCCATCTAAAACTGTAAAAAATTTTGATTTTTCCCGTTTGTGAAAAGGTTTCAGAAATTGTAGGCAGGACATATGCAACAATTTTGGAAGCACTTATTTAATTTTTGAAAATACACTAAAACGTAAGTGCCATCTTGTTTTTTTACCTAACAGCACTGGTGCGATCCATGGCGACCCATTGGGCTCTATTATGTTATGCTTCAATAATTCATCAACTAATTTATCCAACAATTTCTTTGTGAGTAATAAATATGGTAAGGGTTTTGTTATGTAGGAGATGATATGCTAATTCACAAGTCCCAAGATCAAATTCATGTGCTGAAGAAATGATCTAAGTAAATAAACAGACCCTTCTAAAGCATCCTTCTTTTACAGGATCTAAATGTTACAAATATACATGTTCAAAAATTCGTTTCTATTAATTTTTTACTCTTTGCAAATGTTAATAATGTTATTAATCTTACTTATTTATCCTCAGCCCCATATAATTCCATTGAAATTTCTATTTTGGATCGTCCATACACCACGTGGTCAAAAATTAGCATTTTTTACCCCCGTACTTCTGTGGTTACGATGTGGGAAATCTTTAACCCGTCCTAAAAGAACATGGTCATAAGATCACCTCCTCCATTTTTTAAGTAATAAACAGGGTTCCTGGTCGTCACACTTCATTTTGTCATAGTCACTTTTGGTGACATTTACTTCATCCCAAGATTTTTTTGTCACTTAGTCAATTCAGCTCTTTACATTTATTTTGTTACTCACATTGCAATATGTTATGTTTACACCTAGCTTAACTTAGTTGCACCTCGGGGGGTTACTTGGTCCCAAATCAAATGGATGTTTTAGAACTTTTAATGCTTAGTTGGAAAGATATAAAAAGTTAAAAAATACTTCCTTTGTCATTTACAGGAAATTTGTAATTAATTTCGAATTCAATAAACAAAGACCAAAAATTTTTTTAACTAAAATGTACCTATTTTACTTCCAGAGCCTATTTTACCTTGGATGTGTTTTATTTCCAGAGCCTTTGATTTACTTGAACCCACTGCCAATTATAATTGTTTATTTCATTGAAAAATGTAGCATGGAACCAAGTAATCCCACTCAGGGGTTACTTAAACCCAAATTTCATTAATTTATTATACATATACATGATTTGAATTTTGGTTCAGAAGTCCAAGAAAAACGCCATAAAGGTATTATAAATTAGGTTGATGGTACAATTATTATAATTAAGTATATCTTTATTAAGAAATGTCTAAAAAAGCTTGCTTTTTGGGTCCAAGTAACCGCAACTTTGTGCTAATGGTTTTGGTCCTATCTTTCCCACATGGTCAGTCACATGGCTGTGTGGGTCTCAAGTTTTCATAAATATCACAAAACAAAATTGCAGTAAGCGTATTTTCTTTAGTTCCTTCTTAAATTGAGGGTCATTATTACAACATTCATTTCTATTTTGTGCCAATCTCTTCATGATGGCATATTGTGAATGTGTTCATCCACTCCTTTTGTTCTCTGTGATGGCAATATAGTCCCTTTGTCTCCTTCCATGCCGTCACTTGCCCTCCAGTGTATTTGCCCTCCTTCAAGTACTGCCAGAATTATCAAGCCTGCCGATCCCTGTAAAACATGACCCAAGCTTCCGTCTTTTATGCTTAAAATCTACTTGCGTTGCGTTTCATTTACGAAATGCAAAAACAAAAAAATGTGTATAAGAAAGTAATATTCGTCATTTTTTGGAAACCCTGTGCATTTTAGGCAAACAGATGCGGATTAAATTCCTGTGAGAGTATAATTTTTTCCTTCACTTTTTGTGCAGTAAAATCACGTAGAATATGTTATGCAAGAATATTAACCTACCAAATAAAATTAAGCCTTTTCTCAACTTTTTCAGATGAAAATAGAATCTTAATAGAATTTAAAATCACTTATTAGTTTTTTCCTCATCCCCACATTCTTCTATTTAGATTATATTTTGATCCTATTTGATCTGAATAAATGAGAATAGACTCGTTAATACATTTTTTACTTTACGTATATACACATTATGTGAGTTTGATAGTAATTATTGCAATTACATATTATGTTTTATTAAATATCTAAAGTCACCTGCTTATCATGAGGAGCCCTAGAAAATTACAGTCACCACTACAGAGATGAGACAAAGATGATTTGAATGCGTCGAGTTGTCTAAGTTCAAAATGATTCCAGAATTTTGTAAATATTGCAACTTGAAGAAGGCGAGATGGATGTGACCGTAAGTGACTATGACCAAGTGAAATGTGATGAAACGACTTACTTGTTAACATTCCCTGATCTATTCCCAAAAAACCATGTGTCTGCTACTTTACTCCGACTCTCCCTCAGGTGGTCAACAGTGGCAGTCTCCCTTGAGCTCCTTATCAAATGTCCAGACGACTAAAATTATATAATTATAGACTGGAGATAACCTCCAAACAAGATGTAATAATTTTTCTATCGAAAAACGCTAAAAAAAGTCAGCGTCCTGGGTTCGAACCAGGAACCTCGACTATCATGGCCAATGCCCCTACCAATTGGGCTATCGCAGACACCCAGACAGCCAAGCTTTCACAAAGTGTCTTAAAGGCAACCAAGTTGTCAAAAGGACACCTGGGTGTCTGCGATAGCCCAATTAATAGAAGAATCGGCCATGATAGTCGAGGTTCCTGGTTCGAACCCAGGTCGCAGAATTTTTCCTTCCATTTTTCGATAGAAAAATTATTACAAATTGTTAGGAGGTTATCTCCAGTCCATAGTTATTTTTTTACATGTGAGTTTATCAAACTTTCTAATGGTTTGGATAGGAGAAGTTCTCAATCTGCGAGCCGGGTGCCTCCCTCCCATTGGGCTGTTAACCTTTGACAACTTGGTTGTCTTAAAGACACCTTGTGACAGCATGGCTGTCTGGGTGTTTGCAATAACCCAATTGGTAGAGCCATCGGCCATGATAGTCGAGGTTCTGTAGGGTTCCTGGAGATAATATTCATAGAATTATGGTCGAGTAACTTATTATAATTATGTTAGGTAAAAGACTGCGCCAGTGAATTATACTATTCACAAAGTTTATGATATTTTAGGGTTTATCCCACTTACATAAAAGATACCTCCGCTTAAACAGGCCCGGCCTAGAGGAAAGAATAGGCACTTAGACTGACTTAACAATTTAACATATTGTGTTTATTCAATATTCAACAAATGTATATAAAACAATATTGTATGGAAGGTAATGCAAATGATAATGATAATTTAAGATATGAATTTCAACTTGGTCAAGCTCCAATTAAGATTCAAATAAAATGATAGAATTTGTAATTAAGAAATGACTGGTGGCAATATGACTAATTATACGTTTGAATGAGTAATCGCAATTCCAGATAATAACTTAGTAATTAAATTGTGTGACATACAACAGAATGATTATCAATTAAGGATTCCTTTAGTCTAAACTTATAAGACAATGGTCAAAGGTTCTGGGTATAACAATAATGATAAATTAGCAATAGTAATATGTAAATTAGGTATGATTGTATTTCTCAATTGTTTGATTATATAATTTATATCTCAAGGAAATTCGAGTTATACTGAATTTAAGATTACACAGTGATAACAATGTTCAACAGGAACTCAAATGATAAATTGTTCTATTTCTCTCGGAATGTAAATTACAAATATGGCTTTAATAGCTCCGAAATAATAATGAATGTAAACTACTGACTGAGTTACATTATAATTGTCCTTCCCACTGTTTGATAGAATAATCCCTTCCCAAAATATGAATGTAATATATAAAAAAGAAAGAATGAAATCATGTGAGGAATTAAAGAATTGGCCATTGAGACATTAAATTGGAAATGGGCTATACCGTGTCTTCTCAATCTGTCCGCTCTTGGATCTCTTTCGTCCTCTCTGCTACCACAGCTTGGCGGGAGGGGGTCCTTCTCTTCCAACGGAGTGGCTCACAGGAAGATCGTCTCTGGCTTCTTGTACTGGATCTGGGTACTCCACGGGGCTCGGTACACATTCTTGCAACATCCCTCGCAAACCATGAAATTATTGAAATTGATGACGCTGGTTCTCAGCTCGATAGAAACTCCTCAAACCACCTCGATAATGCGAGCTAACTAAATTTCAACTTGACGGTTACATTTTCATTAAACTACAACTCAAACTGAATTAATACTAAAATTTAAAACTTCCCATCTGGAATCCAAGGATTACCAGAAGGAGGCCGAATTAGTATAAAAATTTATGAATAGTTCGCCACACACTCGGCTACGGGAATCGTTACATTGCTACTCACTAAAATTTTCCACTTAGCATAACTGAACTAACAATTTCGATTTCGACAGCCAATCAAATTTCGGCATCCACGTGATCATTCCCTGTCTCTTTTCTCTGTTCAAAATCCAAAGTTCAATCCTTACATTCATCTTTCTTGTTTTCTATCTGTTCATCCGGTTCTCCGATTCACTTGTCCTACACTGGCCATACAATTTCTATCCTTGAATATGATTCTAACAATCAAAACAAAGCTGTGTAAACTGACTCTTACTTTTTCCTTCTGACAAACCTTAAAACTTGGCTCTCTATTAACAACTCCTAACACCCACGCATAAAAAATATTTAAAACAATTAATAACTTTATTTAATCTTTCTCTACATAAAAACTCTTCGGGTACCTCTGCTTGTTTATATATATATAGAGAAGGGCGTTTCTGGGTCTGAGAGTGGGTTTGTTTGTTTTGTTATACAAATCCATAGTTTTACTCTGTTCTTGATGATATTTTGCATACTTGAAAATCAAATCATGAGAAAGGTCACTGTTCACTTCAGATTTCGAAAAAATAATAATTATTGATAAAAAAATCGATATTCATAGTTTGGGTAACAATACTTATCGACAATGGTATCAACACGCAATTCACAAACACTCTGCATGGACCAACAATTTACATCTCATGACTAACAATGTGCAACAGGAAAAGCTTGTGCAACATTAGGTTTCAACAATGGTATCAATACATATTGCACCAACACTATGCAAGGATCAACAATATACATTAATAAAAGTAGCCTGTAATATATTCTCTGCAATTCATGCGAGGCTACATTTAATTGCACCACCCTGTATATCTCATGACCAACAAGGCAAGGCAAAGATAAGTTTCAATTTGTGACAGTGCATAAAATTCCTGTTATTCAGGCTTTTCTTAGAACCGTTTTTCAAACCGTTCTTAGTACTTTTCTGGAAAATCTTTAAAAATGATCATGAACTGAAGATAATGGAGAATTAGCAGACTATTGAGGAAGAGTGGAAAGACGACAGAGGAAGCAATCCTTTAACTCCGTGTTGTATTGTGCAAATGGTAAGCATGTAAATAGAAGAATCGGCGACTGCTAGACTACACAAAGTGATGAATGGCCAAGTTTTGCTTCAAGATATCTAGAGAAGAGTGGGAATAGCAACAACGCCAAGTGTATATATAAAGTAAGATTACGTTAAGAAATTACTTACATTAGCAGTGGCATCCTTGGAGAGGTGCATCCATTGTGAGCCTTTAAAAAAAATTTTTTCGAATTTTCATTAAGAATTTTTACTGTGTTTATGCTAAAAGTTTTCATGTGTTTTCTATTAAGATGATTCAAAATTTAATCAAAAAAGCAAAGAGTCAGAGCTATGATGGGATATTCACTTTGCTTACTTGGTATCACAGCAGATCCAAACATTTGATAAAAATACATTTGAAAACCTTTAACTCTAAAAACACATTTTGGCTATATTCTGTGTGAATGTGACTATTTTGGAAACTGAGATACTGATAATGCGGTTACTGAAAGTTCGCTTCCAAGAATTATTAATAATGAACATAAAATGCAGTGACATGACATAAATAAGGCAGCATCTATTTTGAGGAGGAAAAGGAGTTGCTTCCAGTCGACTAGGAAAAATTTATTTGTCAATAAAGGAAAGAGAAAGAATGAGCAGCTAAAACAGAAAAAGTTATTCGGGAACTGGTAAGATCTAAATAAAGGGAATTTCGAATAGAGCAAGAGAGTATAAGAACTTCTACGTCAAGGGCAGGAAAACCTTGGATCTAAAGTATCCAGTGATGTTCCCCAGTGATGAAGATGGGTATCATTTTAATCCGAGGCAGATCAGGAATGGATAGCCCCTTCGCTCTGTGTTGTATTGATTGGGTTATTATTTAACCAATTTGGAGTTATAATGTAACTTCTTGAGATTGTTCTGCTTACCTACAAGTATAATTATCCCGGGCAACGCCGGGTCTTCTGCTAGTTTTATATAATAATTAAATAGATTGTTTTTCATGTTTCTTGGGTAGTTACTAATTTAACTCTAGCCTATATATACATAACGTAGAACGTTTGTTTGTGGGTGGGTTTGTTTCTAAACAAATCTATATGTTTATTTCGATCCTGATATTTTGCATACTTGATCTTCAGAGAATGAGGTAGGTCACTGTCTACGTCAGATTTTGAAAAAACAAAAACTATCGATTATGAATCAATATTCATAATAATGGCAGGGCATAATAAGTAGAAATATCTCATGACCAAACAATGCAAGCTAAAGTTTGTGCAACAATAGTTATCAACAATGGTATCAACCAGCAATTCACATACATTCTCTATGGATCAACAATATACACTGAGTGAGCCTATTATTACGAGGGGAGATCAATAAATAAGTTGCACTTCCACGGTATGGCCATTTATTACACCACCTATACAAAAGCAACACGGCTATGTTGACTATAGCAGCACACAATGCAGGTTAACTTTTCCACAAAGTCCCCAAGAGAAGAGAGCTTAAACGTTTATCTGAAGGATAAACTAACTTTTCGATTCTGGATGCAGAGAAATCTCCTCCAGCGTTTTGTAACCACACAGTGACAGCCACTTTCACCTCCTCATCGTTTCGAAATCATTGTCCACCGAGTTAGTGCAACTTACTCTCTAATGATCCACATGGTCAACTTTTGCAATGGTACGGGACATTGCGGGCCTGCCTACGCGATCTTCGTCTGTGATACCCATGCGTCCTACTTCCAATTGTTGACACCGCTTTACAATTCCTTGCCGGGAAATTGCACACTCTCCATATACAGTAGTGATGAATGGCCCATAGAAATCGCATTGCTGCTCGCACCTCAAGTTTGGAGTGAACATCTAGTTGATGCACCATTGCTTTTAGCCCGCTAGTCACACAAAACACGACGGGAAACCATGGCAACCGTCCTATCCGACATCTGCGCAGTTAATGTCCTTTTCTCCGTCTTGCCAAGATTGCGAGACACACAGCGCGCTCCTGCGGCGATTTAGTGCAACTTACTTTTTATACTCCCCTCGTATGACTACCTCACATGCGTGCACGTACTTCGCCACATTGTTGCTAGCAGGCCAGACCAATATAAAAATGGAAGCTGAGTGTCGTCGACAGTAGTAGACGTGTTCCATTCTTCAACTATGGGTAAAGGACGTGATTTAACAGCCTTCGAACGTGGGATGATTGTAGGTTCTCGGAGCTATAGAGCGAGTATCAGCGAAACAGCAGGATTCGTGGGGTGCTCAAGAGCAGCCATCGTTAAAGTTTATTAAGACTGGGCGAATATTCCGAAGACGGGGTCTGAACGTTCGTGTTGTAGCCGCCCGCGGATGGTTGTTTATCGGACAGAACGGAGACTGTCACGACTGGTAAATGATAACAGAAGGGCAACTGTGCATAAAATCACTGCTAACCTTAATCAAGGGTCCTCTAAAACGGTCTCTGAATGCACTATCCACTGCACACTGCATTGCATGGGATACGGAAGCCGAAGACCTGTCTGCACACCTTTGCTCTCTGCAGCCAACAAGCGGAAACGACTCCAATTCGCTCAGGAGTACACGGACTGGACTATTGAGCAGTGGAAACAAATCACGTGGTCTGACCAGTCACGATTCCAGTTACATCATGCAAACGGTCGCGTGAGAATATGGCGGAAACACCACGAAAGCATGGAACCCGCATGCATGAGTACATCTCTTCAGGATGATGTGGGCAGTGTTATGGTCTGGGGAATGTTTTCCTGGTATGTGTTGGGTCCGTTAATACACGTTGAACTTCTGGATGGCACAGTATACCTCCGTATCGTCACTGATGAGGTCCACCCTGTCTTGTTGATGGCGTACCAAAATGGAGATGGCTACTTCCAGCAAAACAATACGCCATGCTACAGAGCTCGTATTGTGCAGGAGTGGTTCCAGGAACTTGGGGGGGAATTTACCTTACTTTTGTGGCCCCCACAATCCCGAGATCTCACTCCAATTGAGCATTTGTGGAACGAATTCGAACGAACCATCAGACGGCTGGATCCACCACCATCTGAACTAAACAGTGCTATCCATCAGGCATGGTGTCATATTCCTCCCACCACCTTCCAACATCTCGTGGAACCCATGCCACGAAGAATCATCGCAGTATTAAAGGTAAAAGGTGGCCCAACGAGATACTGAGAGGGTGGCCATAATAATATGCTCACTCAGTGTACACAACATAATCAAAAGAGTTGGGACACCCTGGTGAACACCTGGAAATGGATCATTTCATGAAAAAAACTCATTTAAAATAAACAAAAAAATTTAAATAATTTTTTAATAGAATGATCTATTTCAAGCAAAGTTGAATTGTAGAAGAAATGACATGTCATCAATATGCCAGGACAGAAGGATCTCTCGGAGTTCGTACGAGGACAGATTATTGGATGTCACCTTTCTGGGAAAAGCATCAGAGTAATGTGGAGTGAAGTGATGAATCACGGTTAATGTTCTGGAAATCAGATGTGAGAGTCTGGGTCTGGCGAATGCCCGGAGAGCACTTCCTGCCCGAATGTGTTGTTCCAACAGTGAAGTTTGATGGTGGTGGTGGAGTGGTGGTCTGGAGGTTTTTCTCCTGGACTGGACTGAACTGGGCCCGTTCAGCAAGGTGGACGGAAACCTCAATGCTTATGGCTACAGGACCATTCTGGATAACGGGGCACTTCCAGCGCTGTGGGAACACTTCGGTGATGGGCCGTTCCTCTTCCAGCACGACAATGCGCCTTGCCACAAAGCAAGATCCATATCCGATTGGATTGACGAGATGCGAGTAGAAGAACTGGATTGGCCCTCCCAGAGTCCTGATCTCAACCCCATCGAACCTCTTTGGGACGAATTGTAACTACGTATGAGATCCAGGATGGTTCGCCCTACATCTGTCCAAGAACTGACCATGCCACTCCTCGAGGAATGGAGTCAATACCTGTGGACACTTACCATAAACTTGTGGACAGTATGCCATGTAGGGTGGAGGGAATGATAGCAGCTCCAGGTGGTCCTACACACTACTGAATGAAGCTTTTTGTGGCTTTATGGTAGAGCAACAGGTGTCCCAATTCCTTTGATCATGTATTATATATCTTATGACTAACAATGCAACGCAAAGTTTGTGCAATATAGATAAAGTTCAATTTGTTACAGGGCATAGAAATCCTGTTATTCAGGCTATTCTTAGAATTGAGAGTTCTTAGTACTTAACAATTTGTTGAAAACCTTTAACACTCCAAAGATGGCGCGCCGTCTCAAGAATAGCATCAGTACATTTTTGTGAATATTTCTTTATGAATTTAAAAGAAATAAATGACCATTCTGTATTCTCCCACCTTGGACTCCTCTAGAAGTCAGTATGTCATAATCCACGATTTCTTTCCAAAATTCACATATATAGGACGTGCGGTATCAGGCACCACGTGCCACCAACTTCGTTACTAAAATAAATTGATGTAAAAGTCTTCATTTTTTACTTCTTTTTAATTTTTTATTATCTAAACATATTCTCCGGTTAATTTCAAATATATATTTTATATATTTTCCTAATTAGAAACTTTTATTTGAAAGCAAATATTTGGAGAGAAACGCAAGTACTAATACAAGTATTCTAATTGTCACGTATAAAAACTAAGAATATGAGAGTACGCAGTGGAAAAGCATAATACGTGCACAGAGACGTGAAAATTGAATAGTAATGTTTATTAATAACAAGATAAATATAACTAAATGACTGATCAATACTTATATTACGTCTAGCATTAATTCTCAATCCAGAGTACAAATGAGAAACCAACTGGTCCTCTAAACTCGACTAGTAGCATTTACATGAAATTTAACCTCTAAGTTTAACCAACATATAAATGTGCATTTTGCTAATATACAAAAGATATTGCTAAAATAATAATCAGATAAACAATCAATTGACTTTCGTTAACGCAAGGATATTACTAAATTATGACATCCGATAAGAAACTAATCGACTCTTCCCCAGCTATTTCAGTAACATGCATGGTCAAACATAACTCCTACGTTTGAACACGGAAAGATAAATAGCTCCAATTCTCAGAGGTTGAGATATGGGGCAAGTAAATCAGCAAAACCACTTAACTGTTCATGTGGATTTAGCAGAGTTAATTTACAAGAGATAGGAACGAGTAAAGTTTTTTAAATAAAGATTTTATTGAAACTATTTCGATTCAAAAGTCAAAAGGTGGTGCTGCCACTCAACGGCACTGATAATTCAGTAAATAAATCAAACTGTTATGCAGTGGAAGATTTAAATAAAAGAAAATAGAATTGTAGTCATAGTTCTCCTTTACTTCAAGGAACAGCTTGACTGAGCCCAAAAGTCATTTGCGTGCTCGCTAACGAATAACACTTTATCCAAAGTTCGGCGCTGTGATCCAATTGATAGCTGATCCTGGCGGATAATATTTAAATTGTCAAGTCCGGGAAGACACAGTAGTGGAGGAGGTTTTCCAAATGAGATGCGGAATAGAAGCTGAAGTACTGCCGAATGACGAGGCCGCAGTTAACTCGCCGAGACGACAGTAGACGACAGTTGAATCATGGATGAGGGATGTTGAGACCGATGCAGCAAGGTTCTAGATGCGATGATGCAAAAGGGTACCAGACAAATGACGAGGCAGGAGTTAACTCGCCGAGACGTCCTGGTAAATTATTGTAGAATATGGATGTGGGACGAATTATGACGTGACCCGACGACAAGATGCGCAAAAGCTGCACGATGAATCGAAGCCACAAGTTATACGACGTACAGATGGGGCTCGCAAGAATAAATACGCTCCTCGGTCAAAACTGAGCACAACTGACGTCACCTATCATACGCACAGCATACTAAACATTAACACTAAATAACACTGCTCATTTTAAACTTCGGAAGTAAACAAAATATATAACACACTTACGTAGACACCAATTTAAACAGGCTCTAATAACACCTTTGTCGACATAGGCAAACAACGAACGATGCACAAACTATTATTGCTGCAAAGAAGTAAACCCAGAAGAGATGCAACCCTCGTCGCTCGACGAGAAATGGCGATGAAGGCATTTCCACATGTGGACGCAACACTGACACTGAAATTCATATACAGAAGAAAACAGGGTAATTAACGATAAGCAGCAAAAGAGCACTTAAACAGTAGAAATGCCAAATCGGCGTATCTGAACCCCATCTACGCCCCTCCAAGCTCGTAGGCCTAGAAGCACGTAGCTCGAAAAAACGGCGATCGCACGTGACGAGACAGTTCGGAATTAAATTAACAGTCCTGAGCCTCGGCTTCTCGTGATAAAACCTCCGGCCTCACCCATGAGGTACGCACCAAGTGAAAAGGGGTAGATGCCTATAATCGAAACTCCAATGCTTAGCTCGACGGCATCTTCTTCAAAAATGTTACGGAAAAGTCTTAGTTGAGCCTCCATAATAGTAGTGCTGAGCACCGTAACGTTAAAGGCTACTCTATGAGCACTACTATTAACCAACTCAAAACAAGCGAAAGTTCTTTCTTACCTTTGGTATCGAAGAGTTAAGAGGCGGGCGTCGTTTTCTCCCGTCGGGGCCGATTCATACGTTGACGGCGGGAAGTACGAAGACGACGGCTGATCCTCGCTCCTTTCGCGGGCGACGTCGGGGCTTGCTTCTGGGTACAGCTCCTTCAATATCGCCTCAATGGCTCTTGTAAGGCGACTCTCCCAATCCTCGTCGTCAAATTTTACGGCGAAGACAGTCTCAAATTAGCTTACGAGATGATTACGTAAGTCGCTCTCTCCCTCGCCGACCGTTGGCAGACGCTCGCCGTCGAAAGCTCCCCCGTGTACGGCTTCCGTCGCTGACTCGCTCACCATGCGGGGACGTTTTTCGCTTTCCTTGTGATGTCTATTTCGTCTCCTTCGCCTGACGCCCGTGGACAATTTCTTTTCCAACTTAGGACGAAAACGATCCCGCGACCTTTCGCGTTGGTGCCATTGACTCTTCCCCCTGCTCTTCTCGTTCCACTCTCGTGTCGCTTTCGGAGTGGCTCTCTTCTCCTTACGTAACATCGACGCGTCATCCTCTTCTTTCACTTTCGTCGATGTCTTACTCTGGCGAAATCCACGTGACAAACTGTAAATTTCAATACTTGGACACAATTAAATAATCGGTTCACAATCCGTAAACTTAATTGATAAGGTCAATATTCAGATACAATTAAATAATCGGTACAAAATACTTAAACTTAATTGAAAACTTCTATAATCCAATACAATTAAATAATCGGTTCAAAATCCGTAAACTTAATTTAACACTAATAACAAAAATTATGCTTATAACTATATTAGCGAATTCCTACAGCTATGTTTCTATGAATGTAATATATCAACTACACCCTTTCACATCAGACTTAGAACTACGGATAATATTAATTTAACAACCGACAAAATTATCATGTCCAGCTTTGGAGTATGTAGTCGGATAGACTGTTCGATAGTTCAATTGTATGGGTTAGTCAGAGAGGCAACACCCAGTTACACAAAAAGTCCTTCATAAGGTAAAGACATTATTACACAATAATGACACTGATAAATGGACACGACGTTAAGTAACGCCTTACTAACTTGGTCCCAAATAAATTCTTAAGTAGATGTTAAAATTATACAAAGCGGCACGTGATGACACAACCTATGCCCAAAATCAATAACATAAAATTCTATGTGAATATTTTCTTCCCACTTTAAATCACTGACGTCGCACTAACACACGGCTTGGCACAATGGAATAGCCAACAAACTGGAAATTCATTTTCTTGCAAGCTCCTTGCTTTCGCTTCCCCGATTTCGTCAAGCGTAACACTTCAAATAACACGCCCTGGAATCGATAGGAAGAACCACCATAAAAGCAAGTATATCAATTAACTGCGCACCGCAAGATTACAAACACATTAGCTTTTCTCCGTTTACGTAGCCGGAGCCGCTGTTACGAACCTTCGTGAATAAAATTTGCTAATGAAAGGGAAATTAATTATCAAATACTGGTCGCCTGGCGTATATGAAACCCGCAGACTGTTCAATATATGCCGGTAAGCTAAAAGGCCGCAGCCCTTGTACAACTGTGTTCGGTTTCAATTCCACATGCCGCAACTCTGGGAAACATTCTTTCAACGTATGCAATTTAGCTCCTACCATAAATTGCGCGCTTACCAATATTGAAGTTCGTTGAACTGCTATGGTAGACAACCACCGTGAAGGACATTCGTGGCTCGCCGCCTCCGCTCCGTTTCTCCTCGATGAAATGTCATTATCTGCCGCTCGCTTCGTCGTAGCGAGGGTCTCCTGGGTCGTGTTTTTGGACATGAGATCGCGGTTTAGTATGCATCGCTCATACGTCAAAATTGGGTAAGATCAGAGCAATTACCATTGGAAGGCTTTGACATTACGCAATTTTGACGTATGAGCGATGCTTACTAAACCGCGATCTCATGTCCAAAAACTCGCCCCTGGTCGGTTGCGGGGTTCGACTCGCTGCTCGGCGTTCGGATAGCTCTGCTCTCCCGTATCGGCTGCTTGGCTTCCTTCATCCGTTTTTCAAACAAAAGCATGCTTTTTCTTTTTTGCCTGCATCCGAGGTTTCTCGTTGAGCACCTCCTCGATCCGTCCGCCTTCAGTTCCTCCATCTGTCTCCCCGTCCCCTCGTCGCGTCCTCGTTTACCACGACGAAACTTCCGCTCCGTTCCCTGATTGGTCCGCTCCTGCCGCATTTGCTGACGTTTTAAGTTTCGCCGTCCAACTTCCGGTTTAGTTTGGTGGAAAACACGAGACCGGAAGCGATTGACTTCGATGTGTTTTTCAAATTCCGTGACACTAATGCTGTTTTCTTAATTTCAAAAGCAATAAACTTTTCTATAAATATAATTTCATATATATTTAATCTCCGTTTATACTAGTTATGAATAAGTTAATTTTAAATATCCAAAAAAATTAGCTTTTTTAGCCTTTGAGAAATAACTGCTAATATATATTTTTATATTGGTTTTCTTTTATATAGGAAAATATATATGTATGAAAAGTAAAAATAGTGCAAAGAATCAATTTTCAATTAATTTATTTACATAAATGCTTTTCCCGAAATATTCATGTCTAATTTTGACGTAAAAAGAAGGGTTTTTAAATTTCTTTATAAAAGTTGCGTTTTTTTAAATAACATTGAAGACTTCTTTGAAGTTTTCTATTAATAATTAGGTAAATTATTTGATAGATAAAAATATTCATGAATTTCATTTCTGAACATTAAAAAAGTAGTTTCAAAATGCGGTCTCAGAGACCGCACATCACTACCCGTGTTACAAACACCCGCGTCACCTCTGGAGTGTTAAAAATGATTAGTAACTGGATATAATGGAGTGTGAGCAGACTATTGGAAAAGAGTGGAAAGACAACAGAGGAAGCAGTCCTTTACCTCTGTGCTGCATTTACCAAATGGTAAGAATGAAAGAACATAAATAAGGCAGCGTATATTGAGGAAGAAAAGGTGTCACACGTGTCTCCCTTGAGTTCCTTATCAAACTTCCAGACGACTGGCAAACATTTATGTGTCTGAAAAGTCAAGAGAAAGAACGAATACTGGTCAGAAAAACTCTGCATCTAAAACAGAAAAAGCTGTATGTGCAATGGAAACGCCTGCACAACGGAAGTTTTGAATAGAGAAAATGGGTATAAGAGCTTCTATGTCAAAGACAAGAAAAACTTGGGTCTATAGTATCAAGTGATGTTTTCTGGTGGTAAAGATAGATGTCATTTTAATCTGAGGCAGGTCAACCAGAGGTTAAATAAAGCCCCGGTATATCACGCAGAATTCCTGTTTTTCGATTTTTCTAAGAATAGATAGTCCCTTCGCTATGTGGAGTAATAATTTAACTTGTTGAGATTGTTCTGCTTACCTGCGAATGTAATTATGCCAGGCAACATCGGACCCCCTGTTTTTAATAAATAAAATCAAAATAAATAGCATACGTTTCGGATAGAGTCTATCCTTTATCAAAGCAAAAAATATAATCCTCTAAAAGCAAAGAATATTAGAGAATTATCCTGAAGTTTTGAAAGGAGTCGACAATTGACAATCAAAGATTAAAGTGTACATTTGTTCAAGTGCGCCATAAGCAGTGCTTCACCATTCCGGAAAAAATTCCACATTAAATAGACTGAGAGGTGTGGCAGGTGTTACCCTACTAGATAGAGTGTACAGCAGCACAATAAGGGAATCTTTAGGTGTTGAGCCGCTACTTCTCTGCATTGAGAGATCTCAGTTGCGCTGGTATGGCCACGTGATACGGATGCCGCAAACTAGTCTTCCTAGGCAGTTGTTATTTTCCAAGCCGGTGGGTAAGAGACCAAGGGGTCGGCCTAGAACCAGGTGGCTAGACTACATGGAGAATCTGGGTTCGAGTCGCTTGGATATTACCAGGGATGACATGCGCCTGATGGCGGAAGATCGCGATCGCTGGAGATCCTCCATAGGGCTGCTGCCCCCGCGACCCTAACGGATAAGCGGGTTTGAAAAGTAAGTAAGTAAGTAAATAGACTGAAATAGACGTCGTAAACGTCAGCTTTCTATTTTAATATTATTTACTATTTTTTTTTATTAATTATTATTTGTTTTATTTTTTAATTAATAACTTTCAAATATCTATAGAATAACTAATCTCTACATTCATCTTTCAGTTCTTCAAGTTTATTCGTTTAAATTCTCTTTTTACGTCTTTTGATGTAGAAGCTCTTATATCCTCCTACTCTAGCGGAGCTTCCGTTGTTCAGATGTTTCCAATGCCTGGATAGCTTTTTATCTTTCTGTTGCAAATTTCACTGATCAGTACTCGTTCTTTCTCTTTTTTTGCCAAACACACAAATTTTTGCCAGTCGTCTGGACGTTTTCGCCGTGTGATTCCTTAGCCTCCTCGATAAACACTGCCTTATCTATGTCCTGTCATTGCATAATCATATTTATGCTCGTTGTTAATAATTCGTTACCTCCCTCCCTAAAAGAGGTTAATATGGTTAATTATGTAGTGTCACACCAGTTAATGTGTTAACAAACTTTCAACCCCCTTCCCCCCCCCCTAGGGGTTGAATTTCCAAAAACATCTTAGTGCTCAATTACATTTTGTAAAGAACCTCTGTACAAATTTTCAAGTTTCTACGCTTTATGGTTTGGGCTGTGCGTTGATAACTCACTCGGTAAGTTTCTTCTTTTATACAGGGTGTCTCAGACTTCACTGTACAAACTTCTAGAGATTCTAAGCAAAAAATTTAATATGAACATGGGTCCGAATTTGAACGATAACTGATATACCACCAACAAAAATAAAAATGCCGCCACCAAGATCAACAAGTTAAGAACTCAGGTTCTGTAAAGCCTAGATTAATGAAATTTGGGAGCATAACAGGGTAAATAAGACTGTGAATACCGTTAAAATTTGATCGAATTTCAACAAAAAGTTTCCGAGTTACTCATTCAAAATCATAACACGTGCTCACTTGTTACAATTTTGACTGTTTAACTCGGAAACTTCTCGTTGAATTCGATAAAATTTTAAGGGTATACACAGTCTTATGTACTCTGTTATTTCCAAAAATTTCATCAATCTAGGCTTTACAGAACCTGAGTTATTAACTTGTTGATCTAGGTGGCGGCATTTTTATTGTTGTTGGTTGTATATCAGTTATCGTTCAAATTCTGACCCCTGTTCATATTAACTTTTTTGCTTGGAATCACACATACTAACTACCCTAGAAGTTTGTACAGTGAATTCTGAGACACCCTGTATACAGGGTGAATACAAAAGTCTGAACCCCCCTTTTATTTTTTGAACCGAAGCGATATGTCAATTTTGATGAATCCAATGAATAGGAAGTTGTGGGTGGCCTATCCCATGGTGCACTTTTCATCATCCCAAATATGCAAATTAGGACACATTCAAAATTTAACTTAAAAACTGTAAGGGATAGAGAAAAAAACCCAATTGCAAACTTGTTCAACATAAAAAAATAAACAAAACAAAAAATAATCATCCAAATCGGACCAACCAATCACCAACAATCACGTGGTGAACTGTTTGTAGCTAACAAACAGTCACACTGCACAAGGAAAACTGAATGCTGATATTTCCACCATGTAAAGCATGCAAATCAAAAAATTAACATAAATTACCATACTCACATTCACTTTCATGTAGAAAAGCAAATAAGAGGCATATTTCAGCACACAGAAGACAGAACAATTCCAGGATGGCAAGCTACACTATTCCGGAAATGGTCAACATGATCTTCTGCTTGTGGGTGATTGGTTGGTCCGATTTGGATGATTTTGTTTTGTTTTGTTTGTTTTTTTATGCTGAACAAGTTTGCAATTGGGTTTTTTTCTCTATCCCTTACGGTTTTTGAGAAAAATTTTGAATGTGTCCTAATTTGCATATTTGGGATGACGAAAAGTGCACCATGGGATAGGCCAGCCACAACTTCCTATTCATTGGATTCATCAAAATTAACATATCTGCTTCGGTTCAAAAAATGAAAGGGGGGGGGGGTTCAGACTGTATTCACCCTGTATATAGATAAGGTTCAATTTGTAACAATGCCTAAATTTCCTGTTACCCAGGCTTTTCCTAGAATTGAGAGTTCCTAGTAATTAACTATTTGAAAATTTTTAAAAATAATCGATACCTGGAGATAATCGAGAGTTAGCAGACTACTGAGAAAGAGTTGAAGACGACAGCAGAAGTAATCTTTTATCTCCGTGCTGTATTGAGCAAATGTTGTTCATATCAATAGAAGAATCAGCGACCACTAGACTACACAAAGTGATGAATAGCCAAGTTTTGCTTCAAGACATAGAGAGCAGAGTGAGAATTGCGACAACAACGATTGTACATCTTAAGTAAGATTACGTGACTAAGAAATTATTTAGGCTAGCTGTGGCATACTTGGAGAGGTCCATCCATTGCGAGCATTACTAAAATTTTTTCGAATTTTCATTATGAATTTTCACTGTATTATTTTTAAGCGTTTTCATGTGTGTATATTTAAGAAGGGTATAAGAGCTTCTACTTCAAGGGAAAGGGAAACTTCGAAGGAAAGATGGGTCTAAAGTATCAATTGATGTGAAAGTGGATATCATTTTAATCTCATTTAAAAAAAATCCAGTGCGACAATGGGTTATGAGCTACTCATATATATAAATATTAGCAGAGGTACCCGACGTTGCCCGGGATAATTACACTTGTAGGTAAAAGGAAACAATCTCAAAAAGTTAAATTATAATTCCCAATTGGTTAAATAATAACTCAATTAATACAATACATAGCAAAGGGACTATCCATTATACGAAAAATACGAAAAACAGGAATTCTAGGTGATATACAGGGAATTAATCTAAACTCTTCATGACTTGCCTCACCATTGCAGAGCATCACCAGATACTTTAGACTCACGTTTTTCTTGCCCTTGACGTAGAAGCTCTTATACCCTCTTGCTATGTTCAAAATTCCCGTTGTTCAGATATTTCAAATGCCCGTATAGCTTTTTCTGTTTTAGTTGTAAAGTTTCTCTGACCAATACTCGTTCTTTCTGTTTCCTTTCCAGACACAAATTTTTGCCAGTCGTCTGGACGTTTGACAGGCAGCTCAAGGGAGACACGCGTGACTCCTTTGCCTCATCTATAAACGCTGCGTTATTAATGTTCTGTCACTGCATCATCATTCTATTATTAATAATTCTTGGAAACGAACGTTCAATCATCGCATTATCAGCATCTCAGTTACCAAAATATACACATTCCCACAGAATATATCAAAATGTATTTTTAGAAAATATTTGGATCTGATGTGCTACCAAATAAGCTAGGTGATAACCCCGGCGTGGCTCGGACTTTTTTTTTTATTAAATTTTGCAATATCTTAAAAATAAACACATGAAATCCCTTAGAATTAATACAGTAAAATTTCTTAATGAAAATTCGAAAAAAACTTTTTTAAAGGCCCACAATGGATGGACCGCTCCAAGGATGCCACTGCTAGTCTAAATAATTTCTGTGGCCAAAAATGGTGGTGAAGAATTACCATATGTAACAGTTTTTAGAAGGTTTTTTTATATTGGCAACTGATGTTCTGGACGCCAAAGTATTTTTTGTAAGTATCATTGATTAGAGATGATCCAGATCTGCCTGTACATTTTCTCAATGTCTGCAGTAAGGGTTATTCTTTTTATCCGAAATCGCATAATGAGTGCCAACAAAGTACCTTGAACGGTAGGGCTTGCAAATCGAAGATCATTTAAGGACTTGCTGTTTTAATTTTTTTGTAGACGCATAAAAAGCAACTCTTAAATTTGCGGTAGTACTCTGCTCTCGATGTACGGATGTAATATTCCTGGAAGCATGTAGACTCTCACTTCGACAGTTACATATGATCAAATGGTCGTATTCTGTTAAGAACTCTGTATACAGGAATAATTGCCGAAACTGTGGATACCGACGTATATAAAATGGAACAAAAGAAAACACTAGTCCACATCAATTCTTTTTATTTCCAAAGTCTGAATCAGTCTAGCTGGTTCATTCTTCAAGAAACTCTTTAAATACTGGAATTTTGGCACTGGTTGTAACAACTCATTGTTTTACACTAACGATGAGAATAAATCCCAGAAGGCCATCGAGTCACTAGCTACATATAAAAACTCCGTGCTAGTCGTGTTAAGCTATAGCACGATCCGTGCAAAGTTAATTTTTGAATGTGCTCGTGTTGTCTGTGCTGTTTAGCACGATTTCTGCTGCCACTAGAGTTGAGACCGCTCAGGCAGAGTATTGTTACATCACCTACGGTAGGGTATTGTTGATAATATTTCTATCAAATAATTGTCCCCACTGTAGGATATGTAACAATATATGTTTAACGTACCTAAGAGGGTATGGTAGGGAATAAATGAAAGTGGCAAAGTAACGCAAATTGAAAGTTTAAACAATGTTCGTTTTAATGGATAAATCTAATTATTTAAGTAATCACATTTATTCAAGTGCCCTTGAAGAGCGCCAAATAAAGATGAAAATAAATAACAAAAAAGAGTTGACAAAAATTAATCAACAATTAAAGTAAAATAATTAAACACAAAATATTCGAATATCGACGAACGCAGGTGAGTAACGCTTTTACGGTTATTCTGCACGGGAGCAACTATCCTGAACTGAAGAAAACTAAGTAGCTCTCGATTACTGGCTATCAACGGAGACACTGTCGCGCAACCCTTTTGGTGGGAGGATTGCTGGAACCCGTAACAATGGGAGGTCGTTGGTGACAAGTGACGCAATCTGGTGACCTGAGGAAATCAAACAAGAACAGGTAAGTAAGAACACAGGCAAGTAATATAATCAAACTATGATAAGCGCCTGCATTTACGCGCAACACATTGAATGCCGAAATTAGCTTACTATCGCCGCTAACTGAATGAACCTCGCAACGCGCTACGCTCTGCACACCGGTGGTAGGCGCGATTACGTTGCTACAATCTCTGTGGGGCGAATGGGCTGGAAAGGTCCTCCTAACCAGTTCTAATCCTTTGCGCAATTCTTCTTTAAAGCATGGAACGGATGTCGAGGAATTTTCCTGCCCGAGAAAATTCAGTTTATGGTCCGCCGACACGTTATGCTCGATACACGCAATGTCGTTCGGCACCTTCGATGCCGCAAGCAGACTTTCGTCTTTGCTGGGATTCTTCAATGCTTTATCTTGAGAGCTAATTTCCAAGCTCGCGAGGTCGGACCGTGTAGAAGGCCTTCCTCCACCTTTAGTTGTCCGCTTTGACAAATTTGAATTGAAATTTCCACGGATAGAATCACGTGTCTTTAGCTGATCCTCCCCTTGTGGTTCCCGGGGGGAATACTCTCCACGTTTCCCGTGGAACACACCACAGCGAGGTTTATTCGTGGCTTGGATGAAATTAAGATTATTTCTAGGCCTAACCTGCTGTCCGTGTGTCCACTTTGAAGTTCCCCTTGTCTCCGGGTCCCCGGGAAGATAGCTTGGACACGACCGCTTTTCAATCCCTTCCGTCTTCATTCCTCGCCAAACTCGTTCTCCCTTACTCCCTCTCTCTTTCCTTCCAAATCTCCTGTTTCTCACGTCTTTCGTTTCTATTGGCCCCTTTCTCGTCTTCTTTTTAACCACAGTCACCGCTCCAATCATCTACCTCCTCTCTCTAGATTCTCTATTCTCATTATTAATAACAGACGACGCTCCCTTCTTCTGACCTCTATTATTAACAACGCCCGACGCTCCCTTCTTCTAACTTCTCCTATTATTCCAAACGCCCGACGCTCCCTTCTCCCGACTTCTAGCTCTTATCGTCTGCTTAATTTCATCCTCAAGAACTGGGCTTTGGCAACAATTAATGTTGCTCTCCTCCAAATTTCGTGACAGTATGATTTTTCCATGAGCAGGCTTTCTCTCTAGGCGGTATTGTTTTGTCTGCCTGAAACAACAATGGAAATCAGCTAAGTGAACAGGTTGTTAGCATCCAGTAAATCATGTCCTAATTATCGTGGTTACAAATTTCCTGCCAGATGGAGATAGTGGAGCTATTAGCGATAGGCAGTTTATTTTCGACCCAATCTTCTCCGATTATCAAAAATAACTTTTCTGCTTTCCATAACCGATGTTATTGAACAAATAAATTTCCTTCTGCACTAATTATTCATGGGATGATGGCGCTGTTAATTCGTTTTACTATAAAATATTCAGGGAAGCGACGTTTTTCCACCATTACAGCTTTTCGTGTGAGAGAGAGAGATGAGGAATGCCACAATGAGCATGCGCCCCAATGTCGTGCTAGAAAGCTAACACGAACCGCAGCAATCATGACGAAAAATGCCCGTGCTCCGTGCTAGGCGTTTTCCAACTTGGGACACGGTTCGTGCAGGAAGTGACACCAGATTTTTAGCAACACGATACGCTTAACACGGGGTTTTTGAATGTATCTTGTGATTATTTGCACGAATATGATTTGTATTGTTTTAGAGCTAACAATGTTTGCCCACCATTACGGAGTTTCATGAGAGAGATGTGGAATGCCACAATGAGCATGCGCGCCAATGTCGTGCTAGAGAACTAACACGAACACGGACGAAAAAAGCCCGTGTTCTTTACTAAGCGTTTTCCAACATGGGACACGGTTCGTGCAGGAAGTGACAACAGGTTTTAGCAAAACGACACGCTTAGCACGACTAACACGGAGTTTTTGAATGTAGTTAGTGCATTTTCCGTCAAATATTGGCAGGTGAGGAAGCTTCACGAGAACTGTTGACAACCGCGTGGATCGTTGTCTAGTGCGTTAAGGAACTGTATAAGGCATGCTTTTACTTGTATGAATCGTTCTTCAAATTCATCTCGCTCGTCTTATTGTTGGTCACCCTCTTCAGCTAGACAACTTGTTACTCTTTCATCTTGTTTAACGTAGAAGCGATATAACAGTTCATCTAGGCGCTCGAAACGCACCTGGAATTCACTCTTGGGGGTGATGGAACCATGTTCCTTGATGTGCTTCTCTGCCTTTGTTAGGCAAGCCTTGGCGCCAGTACGTTGCGTCTTCGTTATCTCCACTCCAATGCTGATTGGTATAGCTATTCATAGTTAGCTTGCTCATGACACAAAGACTGCACTTCATCCGGCTCGATGGACCATAATTTTCTTATTAAGTGCTAAAATGCAATTAATAAGAACTCAAAAACATTAGAAAAAACAACTACCATGCCATTTTATTTGGAACTCTTAAACAACAATTAAACTTCACTTAGCAATTCAAATAGTGTTGCACAATGTGAAGCATATGGGCTTTATACAACAACTAAGATTGTCTAAATTCAAAAAAAAAATTAACAATTTTAATCACTTCACATTTCCAACAACGGTACTCTTTGCTTTCATGGACTTGGAAGTCTCTGCTTCATCAAGGTAAGTGTCAGCAGTGATTACTACACTCAAATAAGGGCAGATCATCAAATTCATACTAAATTTTTATGGCAAAGGTGATTTTATTTATCAGCAACATGAGGCCCCTTGCCATACACCTGAATATAAAATTCCTGGTGCTAAACTGGCCTCGGAGTAGCTCGGACAGTTATCTGATCGAGGAGATATAGAACATTATGAAGAAGATAATTTCAATATGCCAAGGCAAATAATGGCTGTATAGTGAATTTGTAATTTTGTATAACTATTACATATATAATTTCAAATTTCCAAACGTTCGTCCTTACACAATTAAATTTCCAAGCTTTTGTCAAACGTTTGTTTCTGTTCTTATTTCCTCTTTTAATTTTTTTATATTGTTTATTACTGACTTGCTTGTTAATCGACGTTATTTTAGACGTAAAAATAAATGAAAAACTCGATTTCGCTATTTTATTTTTTTTCTTTATTTATCCAGTTTCCTATATTTTACATTTTATATAAAATAGCTGAAATAATTAAATGTTTCCAACTTTTGTCCTGGTGGGTGCCACAAAGTGTTGCGACATGCACGGGCTCCAATATTCCTAATCAGCGTCGTCTGCTAGGAAGTAATGTTGGAGTTCGTGTGGCGACATCTCTCGAGGCTTTTAAGCATATTTCGAACGAAGCCTCTGATAGGAGCGCTCTTGCGAAAGCGAAGAAACGGAAACAGCGTAGGCAGCGCAGGCGGAAACGAGGAAATGATCTCTTGGCGCGGGAAAGAGAAATCGTGGAGAGAGTGACGGCCTTTAAGATTGAAAGGTTGCCAGACAAGAGGGTCCTGAGTTTTTGGTTGGCAGAAGTTTCCTCCACAACCGGAGTTAGCCAACGTGGCAGCTTAGCCCTCGAGGAAGAGAAAGAGCAAGCTGCGGCCGTCGAAGACGCCAGAGACAGGACGGACTGCTGTGCGCCTTTGTTGTCCTATTCTAATGTTTTGCTTTCCTCAGAATACGTTGAACAATTAGCTGCGGAGAATGAAAGCTTCGTCGACAGCGAATGTGGCTCTGGACAATTTCCTACTCTTCATGTGCTATCAACCGCGTCGTTAGAACTGTCGAGAGAACGCCCGACGTCGTCGCCATTAACCCTGTGCTGCCAAACCGACCTCGTGCTGGAGAGCTGTCTGTGGACTATTGCCCCGACTGCGAATTTGGTTCTGCTTTTAGATTTGAAAGCATCGAGCTGCCTCAGTGTTTTTGCCAGCCCAGAATTGACCCAGTTAAGGAAACAGTTTACTTGGGCAAACATGACTAAAGACGTCATGTCATTTATTAATGAATGTGAGGAGTGCCAAGCCAACAACGTGGAGCGACAAAAAGTATTCGGCCAATTGCAGCCATTGGAAGTCCCTTCCCAACGCTGGCAAGTCATTGCCATTGATTTTATACTTCCCCTTCCTAGAACGGAGAAAGGCCATGATGCCCTTCTCACAGTGACCGATTGCTTAACAAAAAGAGTTTGGCTTTTACCTTGTCGAATTAACATCACAGCGGAAGAAACAGCTAAATTGTTAGTTGAAAATATCATCAAAACTCATGGCTTCCCGCAAGCCATTGTATCCGACCGTGATGTAAGATTTAACGCAGACTTGTGGAAATTTATATTCAAGCCATTAGGTACTTCACTAAAATTTTCTAGCGCTTATCATCCCCAGTCTGACGGACAATCGGAGAGAACCAATCAAACGGTTATACAGATCCTCCGTAATTACGTAAATTTAGAAAAGTCAGACTGGGACGAGTTCTTGACAATGGCGGAAATAGCCATTAACGCATCTATATCCGAAACTTCCAAGATGACGCCATTCTTGGCCGATCTTTGGAGGGAAATAATAGTTCCGCCATCCATCAACAAGTATGTAGCAGCAAGCAGTGAAAAAGTTCCCTTTGCCGCGCATTTGCTCAAAATATTAAAATAAGCCCGCACGGTTATTATCAAGGCAAACAAACGCTATAACCGACATTGAGATAAATGCCATACACACTGGTCATTAAAGCCAGGACAAAAAGTGTGGGTCTGGGTCGCTCGTTTAAGGCCAATAAAGCACAAAGTTGGCAAAAAACTATTTAGTAAATATATAGGGCCATTTAAGATAAATAAAGTGATAAATAAGGTCACCGCTAGAGTAAACATCCCAAGAAATTGGGGTGGCAACAAAACATTACATTGCTCCTTTTTGAAAAAAGATAGAAGTAAAAACGTCAAACAAACGAAACAGGCACAGAAAAAGCCAGGGCCTATTAAAGACCCTTTATACCCGGACGTGTATAAAGTCCAAAAGCTACTTGATGTTAGGGGCAAGGTCCCAAAGAGACAATTTTTGGGAAAATGGGTTGGTTATGCGCAGCCGTCTTGGGAGCCGGAAAGCAATCTTCACCGACGCAAGGGCTTAATTTTTTACCAAGCAAAGGCAAAAACCCACAACTAGCCAGAATAGCAGTCTACATAGTGTTGCGTGTAACTCGAGTAACAAGCTATCGAGATATTTCTACAATAGCGGCGAAACAAAGGAAAATTTGGATTCTAAGTCCATTGCAGCAGGAGGCGAGTGTGTCACAAAGTGTTGCACGGGCTCCAATATTCCTAATCAGCGTCGTCTGCTAGGAAGTAATGTTGGAATTCGTGTGGCGATATCTCTCGAGGCTTTTAAGCATATTTCGAACTAAGCCTCTGATAGAAGCGTTCTTGCGAAAGCAAAGAAACAGAAACGGCGTAAACAGCGCAGGCGGAAACGAGGAAATGATCTCTTGGCGCGGGAAAGAGAAATCGTGGAGAGAGTGACGGGCTTTAAGATTGAAAGGTGTCCAGACAAGAGGCTCCTGAGTTTTTGGTCGGCTGAAGGTACCTCCACAACCGGAGTTAGCCGACGTGGCAGCTTAGCCCTCGAGGAAGAGAAAGAGCGAGCTGCAGCCGTCGAAGACAGCAGAGACTGGACGGACTGCTGTGCGCCTTTGTTGCCCAATTCTAATGTTTTGCTTTCCTCAGAATACGTTGGACAATTAGCTGCGGAGAACGAAAGCTTCGTCGACAGCAAATGTGGCTCCGGACAATTTCCTACTTGTCATGTGCTCTCAACCGCGTCGTTAGAACCGTCGAGAGAATGCCCGACGTCGTTGCTATTAACCCTGTGCTGCCAAACCGACCTCGTGCTGGAGAGCTGCCTGCGGACTATTGCCCCGACTGCGAATTTGGTTCTGCTTTTGGATTTGAACGCATCGAGCTGCCTCAGTGTTTTCGCCAGCCCGGAATTGACCCAGTTCTCATCAGAAGAAAGACATATCCTGATATTCCTCTGGACGACTTCAGGTTATATACGGGAGAACCTGGGCACCTTCGCCCAATACGACAGGTAAGCCATTTCGCAGTATTATAAATTATGAAAGGCAATGTGGTAGTCACTCTCCTCCCGTTCAGATATTTGCTCTGTTCAAAACTCCCGTTTTTCAGATATTTCAAATTCCTGTATAGCTTTTTCTGTTCATGCACCTTCCATCAACTCTCCTGCGTGTTAGCGGAGGTCCTAGGATTCTATCCCCCAAACTTTAATTTAAATGTTATGTAAAATCAGCCATTTGAATAAAGTTATTGTTTTGTTATCTAAGTCGTATTCTCTGTGTCTCGCAAACCATACTTACCTTCCACTGCGTTATGTTTGCTATACAAGACAGTGGGTAGTTATAAATAAAAGGCATCGGCTACTTTTGACATTTGAATCCAAATGCGACAGCTATGGCATGAGTTGCAGGTTAAACCAACTCTGCTCTTCAATGTGCATCCCTGTAACGGTGTTTTATAGACACTTTTCACGTAAAAGAGCTTTACAAAATATGAAGCTTTACAGAATGTGATTCTCCACTGAGAGTCATGACGAGCTTTTATAGGAAATACAATGTCTGGTGCGCCTGACATGTGTGAATAATTATGCAGTGAATTTTAAAACAAAGTCTTCGAATTTGCATTGGCCAATGAGTAAAGCGCTACCTATTACAAAAACTTCGAACTTATTTCTTATGTCGTACCATGTCCCCCTTCGCGTATATTCAGGTAAAATTTCAGGTCATTCTGAATAGTCGTTCTTTTTTACAGCTTTTTGAAAGTTGAATTTTAATTGTAATCACCCTGTATTTTGTAACGACTCGTTGTGTTTAGGTTACAATATACTCAAATATTAAAAAACTCCCAATTCTAATATCTCTAAAAGTATTTGGCCTTGAAACTATAAAGACAAATAAACAATGGCAAGATTCCTGGATGGGCTCTCCTGAGGCTTTTGCGAGGGAATCTTTGTAATGCTTTATTTCATTACTTCAGTGTTTATCCAGGGGCCATACAGGAAGAAAAATATAATTAGATAAAAACTAAGATGAATGTCTCTGTAACTAGTAAATTATCTTTCAATAAAACAACATCTTAGTAACAACGTTAGGACACTTGGTGTTATTCAGTATTAACACAATAAAAACTTCTAAGAAGGTAACAGTCAATTATCTTTAGCTAAAGAGAAAGCAATAATAACCAAAGTTGAATAAATCCCTTATTCTAACTAAATTTAATTTGTTCAATAATAAGTGGTAAGTAACGTTTATGAACATTCCCCGATATTCTGATTAAAAAATTCGTTTAGTCACAGTAACTATTGTACAATGTTCAAGCAATTAAATAATTTTTGTGTCATATTATTATCCTTACACTTTATTTTTCTTTTCGTTTTTAATAAAGTCACTAATTTAAATACGTGACTTTCTTTTCCTTTCTTGTATTCACTTAAATCTGGTCATTACTTAAGAAGTAAAGGGCTATTCGGTAGTCTTATCAATTACATCTTTGTTTTCGTTAATAAAGTGCATCAATGGATAGAGATATTCAGTTAGCTCTTGAGGTAGAAAATAGCGTTAAATTAATCTCTTCACTGCCAGTGACGAAAGCTTATTTGTCAAGCTAGACCCTCCGTTCCATACCATGACGAACATGCGTTCGTCGTTTTCAGTTATTAATTCTATAAACCCCATGAAAACGTAGTTTTTAAGGAATGAAAGAATATAATAATTTGGCAATTTTTATTCTTTTATGGGTCCATTTTCCTGTCCATAGATGGAAACCATTGCGTTTATATTTTGATTTCTTATTTAAACGACGTTGTACATCGTATTCGCCCCCTTTTTTACATTGTTTTTGCTCATTTTTTGTAAAGGTGATTGGCTTTGAATGAATGTGTGTAATGAATTTATTATTCATTCTGTTTCAAATTGCATGCTCACACTTTTCCATAAATATAAGGAGTGTTCAAAAAGAAACGAGCCGGAGGGTAGGAACAGAAACTAGTACCTGTATGTCAGAAGTATTGGCCCTGGCTGCTGAGACACTTGTCCTACTGCGACACAAGGCGGTGAATGGCTTACTTACTTACTTACTTACTTACTTACTTACTTACTTACTTACTTTCCAAACCCGCTTATCCCTTAGGGTCGCGGGGGCAGCAGTCCTATGGAGGATCTCCAGCGATCGCGATCTTCCGCCATCAGGCGCATGTCCTCCCTGGTAATATCCAAGCGACTCGAACCCAGATTCTCCATGTAGTCTAGCCACCTGGTTCTAGGCCGACCCCTTGGTCTCTTACCCACCGGCTCGGAAAATAACAACTGCCTCCGTACCACGTGGCCATACCACAATGCGGAGAAGTAGCGGCTCAACACCTAAAGATTCCCTTATTGTGCTGCTGTACACTCTATCTAGTAGGGTAACACCTGCTACACCTCTCAGAAATCCATTGATCAGGCAATCCTGGTCAAGAAATCCTGCTTGTACCCGCGAACGCACTCTTTCGGTCATTACCCAAGCCTCATGACCACCAACCTCATTACCCAAACCTCATGACTCAGGTGAGAATGGGGACAAAGATAGATTTGAAGACGGAGAGCTTGGCTTTGTTACCCAACTCGCGTTTCGTTACCACGGATCACCACAGTTAGCGTCTGACACAGCTTGCTGCACGGATCCGAGCATCCAATTCTTTCTCCTGCCGTCCATCACTCGTGAATGCAATCCCGAGATACTTGAATTTCTCCACCTGTCTCAATGAGGCTCCCCTAACATGAAGAGCGCACTGAGCAGGCTGTCCTGAAAGGACCAGAACCTCAGTTTTAGCCACACTGATCTTCATCCCAGCTTCTTCACATTTGGCTGCAAACCGGTCTAGTGCATGCTGAAGGTTCGTGCCAGAAGACCCAAGGAGGACAAGGTCGTCAGCAAAGAGCAACCTCTCCACCAGGCAGTCGCCCACACAAACGCGCTCATCACCTCGGCTGCCCCTGTCTATCCAGTCCATAAAGATAATCAACAAGAGGGGCAACAGTATGCACCCTTGGCGGAGTCCAACACCCACGGTGAACGGTCTTGACTTAGTGCCATTTATCCGGACACACATCTCAGAGCTTTCGTACAGAGACATGATAGCAACCAGTAATTGCCCATCCACTCCATACGCTTGCAACACTTGCCAGAGCTTCTCCCGAGGAACTCTGTCATATGCTTTTTCGAGGTCCACAAAGCAAGCGTAGACCTCTTTTGCATACTCCCAGGATTTCTCAAAGATTTGCCTTAGAGCAAATATGTGATCCGGAATGGCTGTCTCGTAAAATTCCTGGGGCTGCGTTGTGAACCAGTTCCGCACGTACTGCTTGACGCCATTGTCCGAGGTGAATCGTTAACCTCTCAGAGTTCCTCAACCTGCTGGACGATGTCATTGTTAATGAGGTTTGATGTTCCAGACAGTGCATCATCGGCTAACAAAACCCGTCCTTCTCTGGACCGCTTGTGCCACGCCTGGACCCTTACAAGGGACATGCAGTGTTCACATTACTTGTTTTCCTTAACTTTTTAGTAATCATTTCTTAAGCGCACTTAATTTCAACCAGGGTTCTCACTACTAGCGCTGTATCAGGTTTTAAGACATTCGGGTTTGGGGTTATTCGTCGTATTCCAGGGCTTTACATTCTTTGTATGACACGTAAGGCGCTGGTAATATGTTCCATTTAAGCGTCGTAAAAACGTCACGACGTTGGATCCTTTCACGGCTATGACCTCATACAACTTGGCTAGAGAAGGCAGACTTGTCGGCAGAGCTCCTTTCCTATCTCATACCTTTTCCCTGGGATAATATTTAATTTTGGGTTTCCTTTTTGGATACTGTTGGTCTCTTGTCTTCTGATGATACTGTTTCATTTGGTCGTGTATCCGTATAACATCATTTTCCTGACTGGAAGTCAGCATGAGGTCAATTTTATTATTTGCCATGGCGTAAATCCTGTCTTGGTATTATTTAAATGTCATAGTGTTTCATTGCAGGGCGCTACAAATCTGTCCCTATCGTATTTCATTTTATTTATTAGCGTTCTGCATAGTTTTTCTAATAGTACTCGGATGTAGCGCTCTGCAGGATTTGTGTGAGGAGTATAAGGTATGGCGTACTGAGCACATATACAACGTTGTCTTAGGGCATTCTTATATGTTTTTCCAGTAAAATAAGAGGCATTGTCCGATAGAATGGACGTGGGTTTCCCTATGTTTTCTCTCATTTCGTCGATCGTATTAATAAATTGGCGCTGGTTTATTCTCTTCACCACTGTAGGCTCTGCGGAAATCGAGTGTTGAAAATATTCGTAAATGACTCAGTTTTCTCAAAATTTGTTCAGTGGGCATGGGAGAATAGCACATCGGCATATTCACCACATTTAATTTTCGTGCATTGAGCACGAATCGGGGCTCTTTAGTGTCATCTTTTTGTATTAAAAAAATACGCAAGGACCGTGCCGACTCGCATCTTCTTACTACGCCTTCTTGTTCCATTTCTAGTACCAGATTGCGGATGGTTGTTAATTTGGCAGATGTGTAGTAATAAGGTCTTTTTCGTACAGGTGTCACTTCCCCAGAATCTATGGCATGTTGATACCCTGGAAACTTGGCCTGGATTTTTGACATTTTCTCTTCCATTTTGCTTAACACTTCGTTCATCTTTTGAGGTGATATAACTTGAGCTAGGAACACTATCACCCATGGCACAAGGGCTCATGTACAGTCTGGTTCATAATTTATTGGACACTTCAAAAATGCAAAACTACGCGATGGTTTTTGAAAAAACAATCCTATATGTTTACTTTACCATTACGCTAATACCTGTGAACAAATAATATGTAAACAGCACTGCGTAATAAAATACTATACAATATTTTCTGCGAAAAGTACATTCCGAATGTTTCACATTTCATTGGACATACGTTTTCTACCTACTAACTGATAATGTTCCCACCCATTTTGCTAAAAACCCAACCCCCCTACAAATGGAATAGGCTCATTAGAATGTGTAGACAAGACTAATTCAATTTGTTCATCATTCTCTTGAAAATGTGTCCACGAAAGACATTAAGTGATGCTGACAAATAAATTATTCGCGTCCATCGCGAGAATGGAAAGTCTATTCGAGAGATTTCTGCTGTGACAGGTACAGCTAAAAGTACAGTTGTCTGGTTTCTCAAACAGGAAGCAAACCCACGAGTGACAAAGAAACGAGGACCCAAACCAAAACTGACGCCTCGTATGAAACGTGCAATTGTTAAACAGGCACGCAGCACAGGACAGTCTACCTCACAAACAGCCGCTCAATTACCCGGTTCGATATGTCGCACAACTGTGTGGAGAGTAATCACAACCGACCACGTAAAATACGCTAAAAGAAAGGATAAACCACCCCTGACACAATAACATAAAGAACATCGCTTTGCTTGGGCTCATGGTCATATGAGCTGGACAGACCAATGGATGGAAATTCTGTTTACAGACGAAAATAAATTCTATCTTGATGGATCCGATGGTTTTCAGAACCACTGGCGTGATCTCCGGATGGAATTTAAACTGTTTTTTAAACGTGTGCAAGGTGGTGGAGGTGTTATGGTTTGGGGTGGGTTTTCCTACAATGGAACAACACAACTTGCGATCGTCTCTGGGTGAATGGCTTCTAAACAGTCCCAGGAAGTTCTCGAGGAACATGTACTATCATTTTCCAAGAATATCTGTGGAGAAAACTGGATTTTGCAGCAGTACAACGCGCCCTGTCACCGATCAAGAGTAACTCAACAGTGGCTTCAACAACAAAACATCAAGCTTATGTGGCCCGCATGTAGCCCGGCTCTTAACCCCATCGAGAACCTTTGGGGTATCTTGGTTAGACGGGTATATGAAGATGTGGGAAGTAGTTTTCATCAGTTTCGGAGCTGAAAACGTCAATCATCAATCTCTGGTACAATATTGAACCAGAAGTATTCCAAAACTTAATTTCTTCCATGCCTAAACGAGTTTTTGAATAATAATAATTATTAACTGGAGATACGTCTCCAAGCATAGGTAATGAATTTTTAATTGAAAAATGGAAGGAAAAATTCTGCGACCCGGATTCGAACCAGGAACCTCGACTATCATGGCCGATGCCTCTACCAATTAAGCTATCGCAGACACCACGGACAGCCAAGCTGTCTCAAGGTGTCTTAAAGACAACCAAGTTGTCACGGTTGAAAGCCCAATGGGAGACGGGAACCTGGCCCGCAGATCGAGAATTTCTCCACTCCAAACCATCAGAAAGTTGATGAACTCACAAGTGAATAATAATAATTATTAACTGGATATACGTCTCCAAGCATAGGTAATGATTTTTCAATTGCAAAATGGAAGCTTGGTTGTCTTTTAGACACCTTCAGACAGCTTGGCTGTTCGTGGTGTCTGCGATAGCCTAAGTGGTAGAGGCATCGGCCATGATAGTCGAGGTTCCTGGTTCGAATCCGGGTCGCATAATTTTTCCTTCCATTTTTCAATTGAAAAATCAGAGTTTTTGAAGTTATAAACGGCAATGGTGCTTCTATTAAGTTCTAAGAACATTTTCTATTTCTTCCGTATCAAAGGTTATTGTATTGCTATTATGTCCAATGAAATGTGAAACAGTCGCAATGTACTTTTCGCAGAAAATATTGTATAGTATTTTATTACGCAGTGCTGTTTACATATTATTTGTTCACAGGTGTTAGTGTACTGGTAAAATGAACATATAGGATTGTTTTTTCTAAAACCACCGCGTAGTTTTGCATTTTTGAAATGACCAATAAATTATAAAACAGACTGTAGTGTAAAGTCGTTTGTAAAGTCTCTAATAAGTCCAGTCCTAAGATGCCATCACAACTTAGATCGTCCCATAACCACCACTGCCAAAAGAATTTCGGACATTTAGTATCGTGGATGGCAGAGATGTCGCTGAAAACACTGCTCGTTAGGAGCTTGTCGCGTCCGTCGGCTACCTTCACTACTTTATTCTTGAGGTGGTACCTCTTTGTCCCTGACGTAAGTTCCGCTACATTGACATTCAAAATGCTGATACTGGCCCCTGTGTCGATCATTACTTCTACAGGTATGTTACCAATCTTGAGGCCTATCATCCACATATTATGTAGAGGTTGTCTCAATACCAATCCACCTTATATAGATTCATTTTCATGTCGTTGACCTACTTCTTATTTCTTCTGTATATTACCTAAGGGGTCAAGTATTTCGTTTCGGCAAAGGATTTGGATTGGCTTTCCGTTCGTTATTGCATTCATGGTATTTAATATTTTGATGGGTTCTAACACTTGTTTCTTCCCGTCCGTGTCACAGTGGTGACGATTTTGTTGTACGTGTTTTATTGGCACTTCCTGGTGATTCTTGGGTTGAGTTTTTTCCTGACTTTCAATCTCCATCGCAATGTCTCTTATGTCTTCTAATGTCGTAAACATACTCTGTCGTATTTGATGTCGCGTTGTTCTCTTCATATTCTGGAATATTAGTTCTAATAACTCAATGTAGTCTAGGGACCCTTTGAGCATTTGATTTCATCGAATCATTTCGTAAACATATACATGGAATCATCGCAGGGGAATCAATCATCTCCATTTTTGCATTGATTTCGTTTCAGATTGCTGCCAAATATTTTAGCTGCTAATTTTTACAGGTGGCCCAGTCGTCCAATTACTTCATATTGTACATTGATTCAGGCATTAACAGGGGTATAACTCTTTTCAACATTTTCCTTTTCAATCCGTTCACCAGCGCTCGGTCTTCCACTTCCCTAACGTAGTCCATTAAATTTTGTTTTTCTTCGAATTTTTTTATATTCAGTTGTTGTCTAATTTTACTCAGGGGAACCTCTTTCGGACACATCAGTGGAGTTAAAATACGAGTTTGAGCTTCTATATTTTGTGCAACTCCGTCTAATAGTTGGTAGTCTAATCCGATTGAAAAGATCATGAGGCCTCCTTCTACGAAGGCGTCGACATTATAATTTCACCTAGCTTCCATGGCCGGGTTGACCTCTTCGGCTGTCAGTAGTCGTGTAACCTCTGGACGCAATCGAGTGACACGTAGGTTATGATATTCCAGCTTAAGATGCAAATGGTCGCATGCCAGATTACTGCCTTCTCACTAAGTAATGCAATCGGAAGAGGTAGCTATAAGAGGGCGGCGACAATCTTGTCGGCATTGCCCATTACCGGCTCCATATTACCTTCAGTGAGAAATCAGGTCAAGAGACAAATATAAATAGTCCAAAGCTTCATTGCTTAAAATTTCAACACACCACAAAGGTAGTCGTTCTATTTTTCTTCAAAACTTCTCTTACTTGAGCAAGGTTTCTTTACGGAATACTAAGCTGATTCCAGGAAAAACTTTGTAACGTCTCCTGTGTATATGCTACAATATATTCAAATCTTAAAGAAAACTCCTAATTCTAATATCTCTAAAAGTAGCTACTTGGCCTTAAAACGAGTAAAGACAAATAAACAACCGCGAGATTCCTGGATGGGCTCTCATAAGGCTTTTGCGAGGGGTAGTAGGGAGCCTTCATAGACGTTTTATTTCAGTACTTCAGTGTTCCCTTATCCAGGGGCCATACAGGAAGAAAAAAATAATTTGATAAAAACTAAGATGAATGTCTCTGTAACAAATTATTTATCTTTCAATAAAACAGCATCTTAAGAGCAAACATAACGTTAGAACTCATGGAATTATACAGTATTAACACAATAATAACTTCGAAGAAAGTAAAAGTCAATTATCTTTAGCTAAAGAGAAAGCGATATTAAACCAAAGCTTTTTAATCGGTCAGCTTCCTGAGACACTCAAGCTCTCAAAAGTGGTGCCTTTTTATAAAAAAGGAGATCCTACTTCCTCATGTAGTTATAGACCAATCTCTCTAGTACCAACATTCTCAAAAAATTATAGAAAAGATAGATAAACGCCAAATTACTGAATACTTTGAAAGTAACTCATTTTTTCAAATTCTCAGTTTGGATTTCGAAAGGGATTCAGTAGAACTTCTGGTTACAGAAGCGATAAACGGATTTGAGGGGTGTGCTGGCAATTTGGCGTTGCTATGCGACCTTACTAAGGCCTTTGACTGTGTTCCGCACGACATACTGCTTAATAAACTCCAATATTAAGGCATAACCGGAGTGGAATAGAGTTTCTTTCGACTTTAGTTGGAAAATCGTACTCACAGGGTCTATGTTAATCGAAAACTCTCTGACATAGCAATTGTCCAGAATGAGTACCACAAGGTTCATTTTTGGGCCCTGTCTTGTTTTTTGTCCTAATTAATGATCTACCTAATAATATTGTTTGTAGATCAGTTATTTTTGCTGATGATTCTACTTTTTTTCACGAATAAAAATACTGATATATTACTCAACTTAATGAGTGAAATTCTGGACGAAGGTAACAAATGGTTCTCAGTAAATGGTCATTTGCAAAATACCAGTAAACTGCAGATGATTTTGTTCACTCTTGGTAATTGTCCGGGTATGGTTACCAGGCTTAAAAAACAAACTCTACAGGACAGCGTTAAATTGCTAGGTATTATTTTGGACCCGAAATTGACATGGGCCCCACATATTAAAAATATATGTAGCAGATTATCGAGAGTAACCTTTCTATATTGACATTTAAAAAACCTAATTCCAAAGTTGTATTTAAAAAATGCGTATTTTGCTTCTTTAATAGTACAATCCTATATGGTATTACCCTATGGGATGTTAAAAACATATTATTGTTACAAAAAAGGCAGTAAGAATTATATCTGGCTCACACTCCTTAGCTCATTGTAAACTTCTTTTTGTTAAAGAAGGTATACTCACTGTAATAAACTTATATATCTA
>JAHWFO010092009.1:1077845-1117560 GCA_023313115.1 Rhysida immarginata
TGAACCGAAGCAGATATGTCAATTTTGATGAATTCAATGAACAGGAAATTGTGGGTGGCCTATCCCATGATGCACTTTTCATCATCCCAAATATGCAAATTAGGACACATTCAAAATTTATCTCAAAAACCGTAGGGGATAGAGAAAAAAACCAATTGCAATGTTGTTCAGCATAAAAAACAAACAAAACAAAATAAAATCATCCAAATCGGACCAATAGTTCCCAAAAAAAGTTTAAAAAAGTAAATAACTATCTCAAACTAAAAAAAGCCAACTGGGCCAAACTAAAGCGAATCATGTTGGTAACACTCTAAAGGGTATGTTCCACATGATGCCCTTCAGCACCAATGCACAACTGAGCACGTAGTTTCAAAGATGCCATCACTCTTGTTACCATATCAAATGTAATGGATTGGCAGGCAGTATGAATTCTCTGTTGCAAATCCAGCATAGAAGTTAGCTGAGTGGCATAAACATTGTCCTTAAGGTAACCCCACAAAAAGAAGTCATTAAGGGAAAGATCTGGAAAATGAATTGGGCCACCCCGGCCGATCCACTGACTTGGAAACATTGCATTGAGATGATCACAAGTAGCTGCCGCTGAATGGGCTGGAGCCCCATCATGTTGATACCATACCCTTCGAGGTGATGCTAAAGGAAGCTCATCTGCAAATTCTGCCACTGCAACATTTATTATCATGTCTCTGCATCGTGCAGCTGTCAACGTCCCTTCGTAGAACAATGGACCAACCAATCAACCATTGATGATTCCACACCAGACATTCACTCTCCAATTCACCTGGTGCACAGCTTCTCGTAACCATCTAGGATTTTCTGGTGCCCAATAATGGAGATTGTGTTTATTAACCAGACCATCTCGAGAGAAGCTGGCTTTGCCTGACCACAAGACCCAATTGAGAAAGCCTGGGTCATCGTCGATGCGATTTAGCAGCCAATTGCAGAACTCAAGACGCAAATCGTAGTCTGTTGGCTTCAATCCTTGGTGGCAGTGGACATGATAAGGGTGGCATCCATGCATATGAAGTAATTTTAATACTGATTGATGACTGCAGCCAGGTTCTTCAGCAACTGATCGAGTACTACAATGAGGATTAGCATAAACAGCAGCTAAAATGGCTGTGCTGGAGTCCTCTGATGTGACAGTTGTTGGTCTACCTTGCCGGGTCTGATGACTGACACTTCCTGTTTGCTGAAATCGTTGAACAACCTGACGAATTGTCTTAGAAGTGGGAACTCTAGCATTGGGATATCTAACTTGGTATTCCCTGGCTGCACCTTTGTAATTATGTGCAAATCCAATACATAAAACCATACCAACCATTTCTTCTCTACTGTATTCTGCCATTTTTCAGACCTGATTGGCAGTTTCTTCCCCATTCATCAAAAAGCTTCAGCATTTAAAGGGCTAGTGGATAAAACCCAACAGGGGGGACAGGAAGATGAAAATGGTATAGGCCACCCACAACTTCCTATTCATTGGATTCATCAAAATTGACATATCTGCTTCAGTTCAAAAAAAATTGACTTATGGACCACCCTGTATACTGGCTTGGTCAGGGTTAAACAAAATCTAAATGCTTATTCTCCAAGAAATAAAATTCATTCTTATGTTACGAGAAATTGCCAAATCAGCCTTACTGTAGACTAAATAAATCTCAGAACTGGTACTCATTAATGAGTATCAGGATATTCAATAAATTGCCAACTACCAATCATGACGTTAATTTAAACAAATTCAAATTGGTTGTATATGACTGGATTATATTTAATCCATTTTATGACATTCAGGAGTACCTAAACCTTTCTGAAATTCTTATTGAATTCTAAATTAAACAACTCTTAAGTTTATTTTTTTAACTGTATTCCTGTACATTCCTGTTATTCTTACCTTGTACCTTGATGACTTATGCACTGTATAGTGTTTTCGACTAAATAAATTGTATTGTATTGTATTGTATGGAATAAGTCTATAAGTTTAACTAAATTTAATTTGTTCAATAATAAGTGATAAGTAACGTTTATCAAAATTCTCCAATATTCTGGGTAAAAGATTCGTTTAGTAACGGAAACTATCGCACAATGTTCAAGCAATTAATTAATCTTTTGTTCCATATTATTATCCTTAAACTTTATTTTACTTTTCGTTTTTTAATAAAGTCACTAGTTCAACTAAGTGGCTTTCTTTTCCTTTCTTGTATTCACTTAAATCTGGTTGTTACTTAAGAAGAAATGGCTTATTCGGTAGTTTTATCAATTATATCTTTGTTTTCGTTATTAAAGTGCATCAATGGATAGTGATATTCAGTTAGCTCTTGAGGTAGCAAATAGCGTTAAATTAATCTTTTCATTGCCAGTGACGAACGCCTATTTGTCAAGCTAGACCCTACGTTCCATACCATGTTACAGGAATAGGGGATGTTCGTGACGGGGTTTGCTTTCGCTGCTTCACATTCATACAGGGAAAGTAAGGAAGTGGTTAGTAAAGTGCAGGGAAACGCGGGCACCTTACCCAACCCTAACTTCAAATGAATCACAGCAATAATAATCATGATTGGTAAATCTTAGGCCATCACGGTTTCGGGCATGGGTTCAGATACATCGCCTACCTCATCCTCTCTTCGGAGTCAATTGGGTTCAAATGTCTGTTCAGATATCTCGCCGAAGGTTTTCAGAACACATAATGGTGGTTTGTGATGGTACCAGTTGATCCTCGTCGGATTCTCGGGTCTTTTTCTGGGCCGAGCAAATTCAGGTATCGTCTCTCTCGTTGAATTTGATCAAAATGGTGGCGGTCGTCCTTCCTTGCCTAACAGACAAAAAGTTTAGTCGTGAAGAAATGGTGTCGAATGTCTTTGACCAACGTCGTGGTCGTCTTTCTCAACTAACTATTTACATTCAGGAATGAGTCGCAAACTTTTTTACGTGTTCGAAATTTGGCTTGCACTGAGTCGTCAACCACATGCTGTCGGTGACGTATTCAGAACATACATATTTTTTCACACCAGCCAAAATGATCATAAAAAGGCATTAAGTCATTGTTAATCACGAGGTGATTTTCAATGTTACAAGAAGGCAACTTTATCAACAACCCGAGCCGTCAGAATAACATGAAAATGAATATTTTTTTAAACATAATATAGACCTCTCACAATGTTTACAAACAAACGTTAACATGACGTCATATTTATGCGCATACCTTGGTAGGTAAAAAGATCGTCGCGATTGCTGTTTTTATGTGGTTTTGGCTGGCTCACTATGATTGCTCGATAAAAAAATGAGAAGTTTTTTGTAAATTTGGTTTGTTTTAATTTATTTATAATTTTTTAAAGCTGCTGTGCAGTTGGTTGGATGTGCAACTAGAAAAATAATATACATTGGAGTGGCTTTTTTTAAAAAAAATTATATTGTCAAAAGCCACTCATTTGAAAAGAATCAAAGAATATTATGATTGGAAGCTATTGATAAGAAGGATTGACCCCCACAAATGATTGAAAATATAACAAATTAAATTTTCTTACTGAGGTCGGAAATCAAAACAGCCACTTCTTCCTATTTTTTTTTTTTTTTACCATCTATGGTCATGTAGTGTTGATTTGGTTTAGCTGGTATTAACGTTTCAACAACTATGTTCATATCATCGGGGCCATAAATTCGGCCTCACTAGGGTTCTTTAACGTGTTGCTGGCAAACGACTACACGGGACCAACGGCTTTATTTCCCTTCCAAAGGAAGTGGGTGATTCATGATTTTCCTCCGGAAAAAAATGCTCGTCGTCCTCGGCCGGGATCGAACCCGCGTTCTTGGACATCCGAGGCGATCACGCAACCACTAAGCCACTGAAGCCGTTGATACCGAAATAAAAGCTGTGTATCAGATCATCAGTGTATTGATCATTATGAATGCTTTCAAATTTTCGTGCGTAAACATAATTGGCGTTTCGATGAGACAGCTGTAGATATCGAGCCATACCATCTCTGGCCAAAATGCAGAAATGTTCTACCAACAATTTTCCGCTATTAAACGGATCAAGCAAACTATCTCCTTTACCCAGAGTGAGTTTATGAATATAAGCTTGTTTTTCTGTGTCCGGCAAACAACTGAATTTAGCCATGCTTTATTAGAAGCCAGTGAATAAGCGTGGCCTATAGTAGCCTATGAGTGATGGACGATGTTTTGCCTCCCAGGATGCGCGTGCATTAGTGCATGAAGTCACGCATGACGTCTGCTGATATGAGGTCTATTCAAAACGTGATAATTAAGTCTTTAGTTTTAAACAACTCTAAGTCCAGGCTGTTTTTATAAATCATCCAAAGTCATATTCAAATGGTTAATGGATAATTGTCCATGAAGAATAATATTTTTAATTAACAGCACATAATATCACAGATGAAAAATACTATCGCGTCCTTCCTGTATTTAATTAATAAATAAAACATTTTGAAAGGGGTCAACAAAATTCACCGACCACCTTCGTATATATTTAATTAATAATAATACAGGGTGATTACAACTAAAGTTACGATTTCAAAAATCGATAATTTGAAAACTACTCGTCAGAATGACCTGACATTTTAGGAGAACAATTGTGAGGCAATGGAATTTTGTTTGGCGAAGGAAAATCTGCCGATAGATGGCGCTGGCAGGGTAATGTCAGAAGAAAAACCAAAAATGGATTTGTGAAATACAAGAATGTTGTTAGCCAAAAAGAAACAATAGAGTTCAGGGGTTTACAAAAAATTTATTAGTGATAAGACAAGAATACGTGTTTACAGCGACAACAGTGATAATGCCAAAAAAAAAACAGAGCTTCATGGAATAAACATCTTACTGATGATTAAGGCAGAAGTTGTTCCATATGCCCTCCACCTTGTTCCGCTACTAATAGGAAGCGCAAAATGGCATGCTCCACAACAGATTGGAGGGTTTCTGTACTGATGCAATGGATGTGGTGTGTAATGCTTGCCTTCAAGTCGGCTAGCTTCTCAATCCGACCGCTATAAACAACATTCTTCAGGTACCCCCAAAGCCAGAAATCACACGAGTTTAAGTCGGGGAAACTTGGCAGCTACGTTGTTGGAAAATGGCGGCTTATGAGCCTAGCATCCCCGAAATGAGCACTGAGCAGCTGCTTCACAGGAATAGGTAGAAATGTGCGATCCGTCATAGTCATGATGAAGCATTCAAGCAAAGAGCTTGTGCTCTGTATTTTTATGGCAGCTATGTCTGCAGTGTGCATATCACGTATTAGTAATTTGCATATCTCCAGACAAATGTCAACCCTGCCAGTGCCATCTATCGGCAGATTTTGGAACTATATTTTTTCCTTCGCCAAAGTAAATTCCATTACCTCACGATTGTTCTGCTAAAATATCAGGTCATTCTGACGAGTAGTTTTCAAATTATCGAAATTTTCATTATATTTTTCTTTATAGTTTTTGAAATCGTAACTTTAATTATAATCACCCTGTACTTTAAAGTTTTCTTGATTTTGTAGAAATGCACAGGGTGCGGCAGGTATTTGTGAACACGTGAGTATGACGCAATAGTCAACACGTCATACTCTTACACAATTCCGAAACCACGCAGATAAACATGGCGGATCTAAAGATTACCCAGAAAATGAAGTTTCATGCTGTGATAGTCTCCTTGACTGTGATCTTTTAAGACGTTGTGCAAGACCAGAAGGTGAACCGCCGAAATGATCAATGGCTGTTTCAAACCCCCAGAAAGTTCCAACTGTCATGCATACGAAATATCCAGCTGCAGTTATGATTTTGGACGTCGTGAGCAGTGGAGGCCACATGATGCCTCCACTTTGTTTTTGTCAAGGTGTCAGGGTCAACGATGCTGTTTACACTGATGTTATGGCAAGTGTTGTGAAGCCCTGGATTACTACTGTAGCATGTGGTAAGCGTATGTTTTTCAACAGGATTCTGCTCCAAGTCATAAGGCCCACAGAACCTAAGCATGGATGACCACGAATCTTCACTACCACATCCCTCCCAACATGTCCCCCCCCCCCCCAGCTCCCCTGATCTCAATCCTTTGGACTATTATGTCTGGGGCGCCTTTGAGGAGTCCAACAAGCATCCACACAATACTGTTGAAGATCTCGGGCCAGCTGTTGTGGAGGCAATAGCAGAAATCCGAAGACCCACCTCACTGCTGCCTGCCAGTGGTTCCGACAGCGTGCGGAGACTGATAATGTGGCGGATGGTGGTTTTATTGTACAAGAATATGTATTTTGTAGTCCCTTGTACAAAAACGTAAATTGAGTTAAAGGTACTGTAGTATCTTAAGTGTCTGCTCCTTTGAATGCAGATGTCGTTTTGTTCTCAAATATCTGCCACACCTTGTACTTAATTTAATTATTAAAACTTTCCTTTATTAAAGAATGGGTAGAAAACACGATACGATGATATTTAAGAAAGAATATATTATATATATTTTGGAGATTAAATAACTACGATCTAGAAAAAAATTTCATGTTACCGTTTTCTTTTTCTTGCTGCTTTCTCTTAATCTCTTGATCTATGTGTTCCATTGCAATTGCTACATGTGTTTGAAGTGTAGCAACTATTAGACCCCGGATAAAAAATATGCTCATGAGAAAGATTGTAAAATAAAATGCAAGAAGGGCATAATATTCAACGGAGGACGTCTTGCCAATTGCTTCCTTGTTCACAGCGCCCCATGCATCCAAAGTGACGGCCTCAAAAACGGAAAAGAGGGCTAAAAAAAAGTCAAGAAAACGATTAGGCACGATCTCCACAATAATGGAGACGCCAAGCATACTAAAGATGACAATCACAATGAAAAACAGGAGAAAGATGTTGAGAATGGTCGGAATGGACAGGAGAACAGCCCTAGTGGTCACCATAATGCCACGCAAAATTTGGATCGTTGAGAAGAAGTAGAGTGCGCGCACTACACGAATAATCCGAAGTAGGCGCTTGGCACCCACGAAGAACGCACGCGGAGAACTCAGCATTAGGCACACAAGTAGCAGATCGAAGATGTTCCAAATATCCTGAAAACAAGAAAATGATTTATTTTTAAAAATGATTTTTATAGTTTTGTTATATCTTAGAATATTTAATGTGCGCTTCCAACATAAACAATTGCCAGACAAAATTAACTATAAGAGAGAGAATCATTAAACCGCAAACAGTAATCAAAACAAAAAATGATTCAGAATAATTCAAAAAGAATCCATAATCCTTCAACATTGTGGGTAATAACGTTATACAACATCTTGAGTATATCAACATTGTAAAATTTCACTATCGTTTTCCATAAGAGACAAGGTAACAAGCAAAGACTATAAAAGATTTTCAAATTCCATTTAAGAATTAGTTCATCAGAGTAGTTGACTTTTTTATCCAATTTGAAAAATCTGGTTTTTGTAAATTTGTGGACATCATGTCATGCTGATGGAATAGGAGTGCAATGCGGATGATGTAATCAAAGCAGACAATAAACAAAGAGATCAAGCAATCGCACGGTCGTATCGTCAACAAGTAGGAACGATCTAACCAATCACAGTCGAGTAACAAAAACGTTGATGGACATTCTGCTTGTTCATTGGTTACGCAAAATTCTAAGACAAGCAAACCAACGAGCAAGCCAAATTAGCCTTGATTGGTGATTTCTTATTTTTACATGTCTTATTATTTATTCCCAACCTCCCACTGCTGTGGCCTTAATATATAGGACTTGCTCCTCTGTTTGTTATTTTAATTTTTCGGATGTAGGTGTTATTCAGTCAATCAAGATATTTGATGCTTGGCTTTTAACTGCATTTCATTAATTAATTAATTTTTAATTCGTGTCATTTGATGTTCAGAGGAGACGAGATGACCAGGGAACTGGTGGAGATATTGGTACACATGCCCCGAGCACTGGTTCTCAGTGCTGGTCTTCAGTGTTTCGTTCTCACCCAATACAAATGAATTCCTTATTCCTTTTTTTAAAGTACCAACTAAGACTCGGCTCAAATGTGTATCACGATGTACATCAGACATTACGATGTTTTTGGCTAATTTTCATTCTTTTTTGGATACTACTTTTTCCAAGACTCTTTATACTTTTGTCTAATTAACTGCTTTTGTTTCAAGTCTTTTTGTTGATATTTTATTTTCAGATAATTGTCTTGGTTACAATTGACAATTTTAAGGACATAATGTACTTGATATGAATAAAGCATTTACAATCATGAAAATGCAGCAGGATTTAGTGGCATACATACGTAGTTTAGCTACACAAGGTCAGTTTCAAAAGTTTAGATAAAATTACTTTTTTATCTGTTTCTAAAAAATTATCAGTTGTGTATCAACTGTCTTTATTTGTTCTGGTCTACAATACTAAACTACATATGTTAGAAAATCATTTTCTTAATTTCTTTTTCTTTAAATACTTTTTGTATAGAAATGGGAAACAAAATCATGTTTCAAAAGTATGATTAATGCCAGTACAAAATGTCATAACATTTCCTTAATTTATTAAACTAACGGTTTATCTGTTGTCCTCTTGCACGGATAAGTTCAAATACGCGATTCTTCATTGTTGTAATCAGGTTTTGGATGATAATAGAATCAAGATTTTGCCAACAGTTCTCTATCACGGTTTTCAGATCACGAACTGCTGAATATTGTTTCCCATCAGCATAAACACATTGTGACATTATTCCCCATAGATTCTCGATAGGATTAAGGTCTGGAACTCTGGTGGGCCACTTCATTGTCGTAAGGTTTTGCTCTTGAAATCACATCTTTGTTACCTTTGAAGAATGAATAGGAGCATTGGAAAATGAAGTTCTGTCCTTAGATTTCTTCAGCCACTGGTAATAGGTATTACTCCAAAGTGTTACAATATTTTTCTGAGTTTTGTCGGTCAGAAACATATACACCAGTTGAAGCACCGTTGAAATTGAATGCACCCCAAATCATGACGGAACCTCCCCGTTGCTGCCCGCTGAAGAATGATCTAGGTTTCTTTCGTACGTCAGGCCAATAGCATGCTCACTCAGATGACCCATCTAAATTCCACTTCTTTTCGTCAGAAAATAATACTTCTATCCATTCGTCCGTCCAGCACTGATGCTCTAGAGTCCACTCCAGTCTTGCAGGAATATGGGTTGGTGATAGTGGCAGTTTCTTTCTCATTTGGTCGAAGACAAGATTTCCTAATGCTTTTATTCACCAAAAACTGTTGCTCTTTATTCATTCAGTCTAGGTTCATTGATAACTTGCTGGCATGATATTTTTTTTGTTAGATCTCTCATTGTGGAGAAGTAGACATTCACTACGTAAAGACTCCCTTATTGTGCTGTTGTGCACTCTATCAAGAAAACCCAAGGAGGACAAGCTCGTCAACAAGAAGCAACCTCTCCACCAAGTAGTCGCCCTCACAAACACACTCATAAAGTTAATGAAGAAGAGGGGTGACATTACGAACCCGTGATGGACTCCAACACCCACGGTGAGTAGCCTTGACTTAATGCCATTTATCCGGACACACATCTCAGAGCTTCCATACAAAGACATGGTAGAAACTAGTAATGGCCGATCAATTCCATACTCTTGCAACACTTACCAGAGCTTCTCCCAAGGAACTCTATCGTATGCTTTTTTAAGGTCCACAAAGGAAGCGTAGACATTTTTTTCATACTCCCAGGATTTCTCAAAAATCTGCCTTAGAGCAAAGATGTGATCCGCCATGCTTCGGCTAGGTCGAAAACCACACTGCTCCCCTGACAGTTTGGAGTCAAGTAATTCCCGACTCCTCTTCTCCAGACACTTAGCATACATTTCTGATCACCCTTTTTGAAGACAGGGATTACAATTCCTGTCTACCATTGCTTAGAGGCCCGGCCAGATATCCAAGCAATCTAACACACCCAAGTCAGATATTGGATACCTTCCTGATTTAAGGCCTTTAACATATCAGAGCGGATTTTATCATCACCTGCAGCTTTGCAGGTCTTCAAGGACTTAATTGCCTATCTGACTTCTGCTTCGGGGGTACTACTGTGACTGTTCTGTTCCAAGATGTACCTCATGTGCCTCAGTGGTTGCTGTTACCAGACTAAGAAGTTATGTTAATTATTCCTTCCATCCATGCAATATGCTCTATTCCATTTTCAGAAGCCTCCCATCTGAACTCTTAATAGTGTGTAATGAATGAGACTTTTCCCAGAATACCAAGTTTGCCGAAACATAGTCTGCCTCCAATTTCTCCCCAAACTTCTCCCAGGCCTTGGCTTCAGCTGTCGATGTTGTCTTTGCTTCTACTTTTCGCTCCTCAGTTTACCGCACTCGACCTGAAGGTGACTTTTTTGCAAGCCATAGCATTTAGGGTTCCTTCTTTGCCTTCATAGTATCTTGGACTTCACCGTTCCACCTTGCAGTCCTTTTCTCACTTTCCTGCGCCACACTCAGCCGTTTACGACCACAACACAATACAGCCGAAGTAATCACAGCAGTTCTAAACAACTGCCAGTCCTCTTCAACAGTACCACGATCACTGGGTAGTTACTTGAAAGTTGAAAATACGTTATCTGCAATGGTCTTCTTCAGAGCTATATCTCTAATGCCTCCCATTTGATGCGTGAAATCTGTCTGGACCTAGTAATTTGCTTGGTTGGCATGGATTCAGACAACCGGAAAGCACAGATAACAAGGTGGTGATCAGTTGATAGTTCTCTTCTCCTCACACGAGGATAACTCTGATCAGAATAAATCACCTGAGCTAATTACAAAATCAATCAGTGATCTCTAGTCCGTTGCATCCATGTACCATATATAATTATGGACATCCCTGTGCTGGAAGAAAGTGTTTGTGATGGAAAGCATTATTGCTAAAGAGATCCAACAAGTACCTCCCATTTGCATTTAAATCGAGGTCACCTTTCCGCCCAATTATGTCTTTCCACGTTTGGTCATCAGCCCCTACGTGTACATTGATGTTGCCCACCACGATGCCAGAATTTGCACTCCCTCTCCTGCTAAGAGCAGCATGAACATCATCTAGAAAGAGTGGCTACTCTATGACTGCATTCGGAGCATATGCAACGAATAGAGAGAGAGAGAGAGAGAGAGAGACCATTTCCCTATTTGAAGCCTCAGGAGACAGTCTTCCACATAATCTGCAACATAATCTGCAACATAATCTGCAACATAATCTGCTAGCCGAGGACTTGTGAGTATCCCCCCTCCCGCCTGGGCAGACATCTGAGTAGAAAAGCTTCAACCCTCCTTTTAAGTCCACATTTCTAGAACCCAGACGTTTTGTAAAGTTAATACCTATGTCCAGTCGATTTCATTGGCTTCCTCCACTAACTCAGATTCTTTTCCTATTCTTCTAACACTGATACGTCTATAGAATACGTCCCAGTGCCGATTGAGAGCACTCGATAACATTGTCACTTTACCCATTTCTCCTCCTGGATAAAGGCATGCGTTACCCCAGACCGTTACCCCAAGCACATAGCGATTGCACTGGTGGGGCTTCTCAGAGGCATTGCTCTGAGATAACAGCCAGGAGACTGTCCAGTTTTTTGAAAGACAGCCTCTGCCTAACTCCCGAACTCGGACGACTTAAACCTGTACCACACCTGTATGAATTCTCTCATTCGTCAACATCATGAGATATATTTGTTTGGATACTCTTCGTCTCACTTCTGAACCATAAACTTTCTGGTAAGGGTGACCCTAAACCAGCATAGCTCACAGAATTTCTGAAGCACCCAAAGCCCTGACCCATGGTAGAGGATATCCACTCAGGAGATAAATGAATAAAATGTCATTGATAAATCAAATTATATATACTTTTGAATAGATACTTTTATGTAGTTTTCTGAAATTGGCTTGCTTTTTTCCACTTGTTATAATAATTATACCATTGATGGGAACCCTTCATTGTACAATTTAGCTTGCACACATTCAAATATCGATAGTTTCTTGGGAACATGGGCACCCTTGATGCTTTTCATTTTCCAAGATGGTCGCAGTGTTGAACAAAAACGCATGCTATTTTAAGGCTGCGGAGTTGAAAAATGGGTATTTATATTTAGAGTTACAGTTCCTAGATATCAGCAGTTAGTCCGTGACTATGCTAATAAGAATTATAAAATTTTATGATAACTTCATTATGTTCTTTCTACAGGGAGTCCCAAAAATGGCTGATGGATTTTGAAAATCAATAAAAAAAAATGGAATGCGATAGATATGTATCGTTTGCAGCATTATGCTTAGGAAATCAGGGAATTTTTCCCATCAAATTTCAAATTTAGTTAACATTTCTACCAAGAAATAGCGCTGTAGGCAATCTGTAACAGTTATAGCTAAAACGAAGTATTTCAGCTCGTCGTTAAGCTGATAGCGTGTGCTGTTGAGATAGCGTGTGCTGAAAATGTCATTGTTTAGTTTTTTGCAAAAGTCCTTGCAACATTTTCATACCGGTTTTTATTTTTTCATAGTTTTCAGTGCCACCTGTGGGTGAAAATGTTAACTAAATTTGAAATTTGGTGGGAAAATATTCCCTGATTTCCTAAGCATAAGGCTGCAAACAATACATATTTATCGCATTCCGTTTTTCTTTTATTGATTTTCAAAATCCATCAGTCATTTTTGGGACACCCTGTACTAAGTTGGACCAGTAGTCAGATAAATTGAAATCATTTCGAAGTTATCACTTTCAATAAAATTAATACTCAGAGACTAACTGAACACGGATGAACATACAATTTACAGACTAACAATTGAATTAATCATTAATCCAAATATATCTGATAGCTTACATGGATCAGAAATAACCTATATTGAAGTTTATCGAGTGATGTAGCATGACTACAAGGTATAATAAATTTGTATATTATAAGGAGTGACATTTTGTTTTAGAAAATATGGGTAAAACATCTGTCAAAAAAACTGTGCCAGAATGGACGAAAAGAAAGGGAAAGTGACTGCCATTAAAAAGAAGGACAGACCTAGAAAGGAGACAGCAAGAACATCACTCTCCCCATGAACATATAAAAAAGGAACGAGGGAAGTGTTGGATGTCTATGCAATGAAAGAAACTGAAAGATCTGCAAGGAAAGAAATGAAATACACTGGAAGTTCCTAAATCTCTTAGTCTAGCATTTTCCAGTGTACAGTATCTTGGGAAAGCTGTAGTACGAGCAAGAATATCATTGCCATTAAATCCTAGGAAGGTGCGTGCTGTTGTTAAATGATTGGCAGTCATACATGATAAAAACCTCACCACAGAAAAAACGTCAAAGAGCTGACATATCTCTGAAACCTCTTGTAAAAAAGCTAGTGAAATATGATGCTTCCTATTTATCATCCTAATCCTTTTATATTATGCAATATTTTATTAGTAATGCAAAATCATTTGCTAAATATGCAAAAAAAACGTATATGAACCTACAAAAATTAATATTTTTATTGCTCACAGCAAATGATTGAAGTTGAAAACTACATTTTAAGTGTCATGTGGAAAGACTTGCCTCCCATTCCAGACCTATTTATGATTCACTGTGTATGCCGTGTTAGTAAAGATGTCATAATGTACATTTCATTTCCCAGGATCCAGGTGAGGAATTTCAGTGAAAAATGCAACAATCTTTGCAATGGGAAAATTGCTACTTCGACCCCATCTTAGTCTGTTGATGTGCCCATCAGGATTGAAAAATGGTAGGCTGTAAACTTTGATGAATACAATTATTGGTTTATTGGAAGTGCTGTAAGAATTGATCTTGAAAGGAAAGCGCTGTGTGTTTTCTTTCCTCCAACAAATGACGGAAAAAAATAATTTTCACCTACTGCCGACATAGCGGAATAATCATTCAGCAATATTTTTCATACTTTGACAGAAGAACCAAAACCAATGCCATCAACCAGATCATCCATTCTTCGACTTCCAGACATTGACTTTAAGAAAATACAGAAGAAATTTGATGCAATATATCTGAAATTTCCTCTGTATACCTCATTATGTCCTCATTATTTTATTTAAAAAAGCAGGACCAAGACACACCCATGGAGCCACCTACAGAAATTTAACATGTAAAAATAAAACAATATCATTTTCAACTAATTTTATTAATTTAAAAGTCAAATTGCGTTAAAATTTATGAATAAAAAGTTTGTTAATTGAATGTTTTGTCCTATATAATAAATGGATTACAGAAAGTTTAGTCCGTGACCACTTCCTTGTTAGTCTGTGACCTTGTATTTTATCAGATATTTAAACAAAATAAAACAAATTACATAAAACACACATATTGGAATCACCACTAGTATGTCTTGAATATAGCATAATAAAAACTATTTAATAACAATGATCACTTCACAGAGTTTGTGATCAATTTGTATTACCTAAAGATGATATCTGCTGAATGTTCGTCTGTAACCAAAAGTTTAATATTGTAAAAACCAGATAAATGCTATTAAAACATTTGTGCTGTTATTACCATTCTATACTGCATCTTCAAAATACTAACTCATATATTTTCATTTTCTTCCCTCTAAATTTATAACCAGATTGAATATTTGATATGACCAAGTGTGTTCTTCAACTGTTAGTCCGTCACCATGGAATTGGCCATATGTGGAAGTAGGGAATCTTGGATTCTCCATCTCAGGGTTATCTACATTATCTCGAGTTCTGATATTGCATGTTGTCTTCTGGAAATCGATCTGGTGACCTGCTCCGGGAATGCATTCCTACTCACGACTTTGTAGGTAAGGCATATTTCCTCGTTTGTCCGCATCTTGATGTCTCCGTTTACTATGAGGGAGGTTACATACTTTTCTTCCAACCTACATGATACACTCATAACCTACAACAGTGAGAGTAATACAGCTGGAGCAATACTAAGCAAATTCAAGGGTTTGCACAGCCACATATCCTACAGGATGGAGGATGAAAAAAGCAATAAACTTTTTGGATTTGACAATAACAAAGAACGTACCACCAGAAATTTGGACATCACTATCTACAGAAAACCCACGATCACGGACAATATAATAGCCTGTGACCTCTACCGATTGATTATAGTAATGACCTCCCCTCCCAAGAACAGACTATTGCACCATTGTGACCAGACCCCTTTGCTCAGTCTGATGAAACAAAACAGAAATCTTCCAATATAATCAAGGGTCAGAGATACGGGTTCGTTAAATTTAATAAAATTAACTCGAGAGTGAATTACTTCAAATCAAAATAATTAGGCAAGTTTTTTGAAATCAAAAAAGTAATCTTTATTTCAAGAAAATCAAGATCAATTCAAAAGGAGTGACTAAATTCTAAAAAAAACTTACATACTAAATCTCAATTCTAAAATTGTCTGTGTTTAACTGGATTAAATATGACTAAATTCTAAATGCAGCTGCTTATTAACTAATAATCTAAAGAATTATCTGACTAATTTAAAGCTCAATAAAATGTAAATGATATATCAATCTTAACTCAGTATAAATATTTTGCTACTGTGACAAGTTTATGTAAACTCTCACCCAATCTTATCAATGAACTTCACTTAACTCTACAATTTCCCTCTTTAGGATTCTCTGAATAAAATTTCCACATTAGTATTCCCTCCATTAGTCTAAATTCTCCTTTCACTCTCTTAACATTCTTAATGTTATTCCTCCTCATCTCTCCATAAATTGGATCTGTCTTTCTAACTTCTCTCCATCAATATCTACAAAAGTTTTCCTCTACAGTCAACACAGCAGTATCTCTATAGTATCTAGGTGCATTATATTTACTTCCATTTTGTCTACAATCTCGTATAAAATGACCTTTTTTACCACAACCATGACATGTTTTATTCCTAAAAAAATTCTGACCAACATTTCTCCCAATTAATTCAAATTGATTATTTGATCTATATCTCATTTTTCTTATTTCATCCTCCAGTTCCTTATTCTATCATTGCTTATTCTATCCTTATTTAGTTGATCATTTTTCCCTTCTAGTTTAGTCTCTAACTCTGAAATCTTTGACTCTAATTCACATATTTTATTATCCTTCTCATTCAGTAGTTTCTTTCTAGCTTTATCTCTCTCCGCAAAAATTTTACATGCTTCCTCCAATTCCTTTTTCATGTCTGTTATTTGTTTATTAACCTAATTTTTTCAAAAGAGAACACCCAGTCTCTATCATCATTATTCTTCAAAAGTATCTGGCCTTCTGCATCCCAACATCATTCTATGTCTTGTTAACACTGTATCATTAAACCTACTAAATAATATTTCTATCCTTATTAAATCTTCCTGTTTGCCCTCAGTCATCTTATCATATGCTATCTCTAATGTATTAGCATACTCTTGTATGGTTTCCTTCTTTCCCTGTTTCGCTTCATAAAATTCTTTTGCATAATCCCTCTTAGGCTTCAATTTCCCTTGAATATCTTTCAATCTTCCAACCAATTTCCCTGCTCATTAATTTTATACAATGTATTTTCTTGAAATGTTTTTGCTGCCATACCCCTCAATCCTGATTTTAAAACCATGACCTTCATCTTTGGTGTCCATTGAGCCAATGCTGCTATTTCTTTTAAGCTAGCAATGAATGCATCAATTTCAATACTATTTTCCTCCCCAGATAAGTAGGAACTAAATTCACAAATCCCGAAATTATGGGTGCAGTATTTATGTTGTTGTTAATAGCTACAGGTTCATTATTACCATCCAATATTCCTTCTTCTTCCGTCTTATTATAGAGTCACAGAGCAAAATACAACAAAAAAATTTTTACATCAATTAAAGAATTATTTGACTAATTTAAAGCTCAATAATATGTAAATGATGTATCAATCCTAACTCAGTATAATCACATTTACATGTGGTGCCTGCTGTACTTAAATCTTGAATTTAAAGTTTGCAAGAAATAATTTGGCCGGAATGAGTTCGCAGGGCACCGCCCTTCACACAGTTTTACCAAAATATTAATGGTGGCTCATCCCCAGTTAATGAAGATGCAAGGAGAAGGTTGCCTCTCAAATGCCTGATCCCCAATCACTTGAAGCATACAATCGTCAAAGCCTCAGGTTTGGAAGATTCCCTCCCCAAAACATACATTAAACCTAGCGAGCTCAGCCATAGACTTAAAAGCTCGAGGATATTCGACTCACACCCCCCCTTCTAATTGGCACCTCTATCATTTTCCAACATCTGGTCTCACTCTCATTCTCAAAAAAAAAACACAAAACGAAAGTGATCTCACAAAAGACATTGATCATTATTCATCAAAATATATAATCTCATCAGTCATTGCACAGACCAATGCTATTCTAACTCATTAGACTATACAATGATCACTATTTCCTCTCAGTTTGAACATCCTCTCCACATGAGAACTCATTGCTAAAATTACCTATCTAACATTATAATTGTTAATTAATTCAACAATAGGTTATTCTAATTGCCAAACTCTTATAAACACAATGCAAATATATCAAATAAACTCAGAGAACCCCCACTTTGAAAGACAATCAAAGTAATTATCATTAACATGAATTCATTAATATTCAAATCCTCTATAAAACAGGTGAAACGTCACAAGCCTTTGATTCGAACCACCCTCCACAACACAAAACAGCGATGAGTAATAAATTGTTTAATCACGCTTTTATATACCAAATAATGGAGGCAGATAAAAAGAAGGAATACGCCTTACCTACAAAGTCGTGAGGAGAAATGCATTCCGGTACATGTCGCTGGATCGATTTTCCAGAAGACAAAATGCAACAACATAATTCGAGATAATATAGATAATCCTGAGACTGGGAATACCAGATTCACTACTTTCACAAACTTGGGCCCAGTAATCACCGGGGTGACGAATGTGTTCAGGAACCACCGGCTAAGAATTGCATACAGAACGAGGAACAAGTGCTGTGATGTCCTAAAACCAAAAGAAGATAATGAACCAGATACAAATATTACATACCAATTGTGCCGGGGATAAAAGCTCACATGTCCAAAGTATGGCTTTTCTACATAGGTTCTACTAGAAGATCCTTCAAAGAGAGATTCAAAGAACACAGAAGGTCATAGATCAATGGTGATCATAAACCGACCTTTGCTGAACCGACCTTTGCTGACCATCACTAATAAACACAACTTTGGTGCCATGCAGGACATACTGTCTCTAGTCAAAGACATCAAAGACCCCCAGGAGATTTTGACATATGAGACTTTGATAATAAGAAAACACCTAAGGACAGACAAGGAAATGATTCTGTTTAATCAAACTAGCTTTGATCAGATCCTACACTGGTCATTATCAATCACCTAATCAACCCGGAATAAGGAACAGACATGATGACTCCACATATATGAATTATCGCTGTTTATCTATCCTTTACTGTTATTTATTCCTAATTTGAGCATGTCCCAATTCCGGTCCAGCTCCTTATATTTGTTTCATTGTCGTTTTATTGTTTTATTATCATTGAGTGAAGAGTCCTTAGTGCTGTTTCTATCAATAAAATTGGTAGAGGCTATACAAAACAATAAAGGGAGAACAGAGTTTTGCCATTTATTCCCGGCTTTATCAAGGATAACACACTAGAGGCTATATGCAGAAATATTGTACAAAGTGATCCACATAATTGGATAAAGAAATGAGAAATAGTTTACAAAGATTGGGATTGAAAGCAAGGAACAAAGAAATAACGAATATTATAAATAAATAATTTTGAAACATTCGGAAAAGATACAAACGCTATTTAAAGAACTTCATTCTGCCCAACCTACGTCCTTCGACCCTAAATGCCCTCATCAAAATCCATAAACCCAATATGCCCATATAACTTGTGGTCAATTATTCCCCTGCCCCTGCCCACTCTGTAGCCAAATCCATCTCCTCATTCCTCTCAACTTTAAGCTATTACCTAACACAAAGTTTTTAACTCCCTTGCCCTGACAAACTCTCTCTCCTGCTTCCATACTGAAGAATACCATTCCTTCATGTGTCTTGATATTACTAACTTATAAACTCTCTCCATCCTTTCATGCTTCCTGCTCTCTGCCTCCTTCCGTAAACTTAATACTATCGACTTAATCTCTTATGACTTTTCCTACAATACCAACTTTTATTCCCAACCTTTTGGCTTAGGAATGGGATTCCCTTTAATTAGTTTCCATTCCAAAGTCTTCCTGCAAAAGCTGGAGCTCATCTTCGTTTCTCCCCTTCTCGCTAATTTCACTATCATTTCATACGTCCCTTATGTCGACGACATCTTAATCATTTTTGACTCCCGCTCTATCTCACCCACTAATATCGCTAGCATCTTCAACTCTTTCTCACCCCATATCCAATGCACCTTGAGATGGAAGTGTTCTTCCTCCATTGTGTGGTAAGGTCTCTACGAATTTTATCGTTTTATTGTGTTTAGCTTTTATTTTCCTTTTTTATATTCCTTTTTAATATTATTTTATGACCTCACCCTTTGGTTTCTTAACAATCAATTATTGTAATTTCATCATAGTTCCATATTCGATGTAAATTACCTAATTGCATGTAAGCCCTCCAATCAGAGCTGAGTCTGCCTCATCTGATTGGTGGACAAACCATATATAACTGGGTGTTAGGCCAGTGCTTACTCTGTAGCAAGTCACAGTCCCTGATGATGAGGTGATCCTTGAAATGTCATTGCTATTCCTGGACACTGTTTCTTTACTTATTCTTTATTGCCCCCAACAAACAAGCGTATATATTTGATTCTTTCGGAATGGATCCTCAACTACAATTTCAATCATTCATGTTTACACACACTTAGAAATGGATCTATAACATGTGAATAATATAACATCATTTGTGTGAAAGATGTGGCCAACACTGCCTGCATTACCTGAAATATGATCAGTGAGATTCTACGGAAACCATCATACAAGATACTAGTAGAAACAAACTGATCCTAAATTACCTGCTCGTGAAATATGAATTCTCTCAAATACCGAAATTAATTCCTATCAATAGTCCAAATGAAACCAATATTGTCGTGGTAAACTATGTTTATTCATTCTAAATATTTTTTAATCAATTTCTGTATGCATTTCGTTCAAATAAATTTTTTTAAATCGGTATGAATTTGTGTTTGTTTGCCTTTTTTCTTTTTAAAATAACTAAAAAACTTACACAGACACTTAAATATATACTGTATAATATTAACTTATACTTAAATATATTTATTCAAATTTTTACAGAGATAGGAATAAAATTTAATGACTGCATTACAAATTGAAATTTACATTATATTTAAATGATTATAACCAAACAATCGATATACAGCACATTGAAGTACGAATTTTGTTTTTCAGAGGTGTGTGTTGCACTTACAGTTTGGATAAAAGGTTAACAATTAATTATTCAGGAATGTTGAGGTAATGTAATACTTCAGCAAAGTGATCACGTCCTGCGAGGGGTTTTTACAGGTTAGATTGGGTGAGAATACGTCTTTTATTAATGGTGATGCAGAGTCAGCAGCTATCACTGTACTGCGTTTAATTGATGTCTTAACATCAGGTATCATTTGAAGTCCATCAAGAAAGCAATTCTGACGAGTGGTTGTTCAACATGTAACCTCAGTGCACCAAATCCAAATTCATGCTTAGCAGTTCCAACAAAAGTATCACCATCAACATCATCATATGTTTCTTTTTTTATGCTTACTGGCAAATGAAATTCAAGTAAACAGAAGAGCTGGGGTGAGGCAATGAATAAGAGGGGTCTCATGAACATTTTGTATTTGCCAATTTAGGTTGTGAAAGTAGTTTGGTTATTTCACACAGTCTTCACAGTGCTTCGCATATAGATATTTTTGATGTCAATTTAAATAATGTTTCATTTTCTGATTTACATTCACATTTTGAGCTTATAAATTCTCATTCATTTGAGAGTCCCATTGCTAATCACGTTTTTTATCACCACCAACATCGACTATATCCTGTTTATCATTGCTAGGCTCAGACAATAGCATCGCTGGTAAACTGTGTTTGTTCATTAAGGTATCTTTGATTTTCATGACAAGAAAGTGAAACGTACTTTTGCATGTTTATAACCAATTAATTTTTTCAAAATATTTGCAGCAACACTTCCTAGCAAATGATAAGTTTTTGCTTCTGCTTCTGCATTTTTCAATAAGCATTTTTATGATGTAGAATGTTATAACATATCTCACACAGAGCTTTCACTTGATTAAGAATTGCATTAATACTTTCCCATGTCCAGGGTCCAAGAGTTTCAAAGCTGCTAGAAAATGTCAAACTTTTACAACCAGTGGACTATCGTTGTATACACTCTACATGTTCAATTTTAAATGGTAAGGGATATTTTTAATCCGTGTTATACCTCTATAGATTACGATCTGTCAAGTGTCAAAGTGTGAACTGAGTGAGATTGGGATAAGTGGAAAAATAAAATAATTTATTTGCGGAGAATTTTACACGCAGTGGAAGAAAATAAAAGAAAGCAGATAAATGAGAATTGTCATTTACTCGTAGAAATGTCTGCCCTATCGCAGATATGGACTCGCTGTAATAGGGTCAGCAGGATGACGTTTCTCATTGATAAAAGAAGTGCACTAGTCCTTGCACGAGGAACCGCTATGCACCTGAAGACAGCTCGCAACTAGTTGGAAGATTCAACATCGACTAGTAGAGGGACGAATCGAAAGAAGCACAATAGTCGAAGGTCGACTTCACTTGGACGTATGCAGGAATAGGAGGTCAAATCTCTACTGTAGTAGGACACTGTCCCACAGGACGGAAGAGATCGGAACAATAGACGAAGGGCCTTTCGCACAACACTAAACAAATGGTACTGAACACTATTAAATAAGGCACTGACGTAAACTGCACCTCTTCATAATATGCAGTGTATGAGACACCATATACCTTCATTAATATTAGAAGAAAAGAGACTCAGTATTCGAGATTTATATCATGACAAGCACTCATGGGCAAAAACATTTAGAATTATAGCGCCAAATCAGTACACCAAAACTGACATCGGGGAATTACTTATCAGCATAAATCACATCACTCAATGACACTTCACAGACTTCCTGCAGAAATAAATCTAATTGCAATACACTCACATTCAATATTTAAATAGCTATGAACACTGATAAGTAGCACTAAAGATGACAAGAAATGCTGCATTAATTGAAACTCTCAACACACTAGTAGAAGACAAAATGTATAGAACACACTATAGAAATTGTTGAGACACAATACTCGTTGCACACAAACTCTTCATAAACACAAAATACACTCACAGTTATCTTGGCTTGGCTTGTAAATGGACACAAAATACACTCAGTTATCTTGTCGGATTTGATTTGTAGTGGAGGTTTTCACGCCCCTGCACTTAGGCATAAATTTACTCTGCAAAGAATCGAGAAGACCAAATGGTCATCAGTCAAATGAGGTGTTCCCACGGACAAAGTAACTCACGTAAAGAACAAGAAAAAATAGTTGCCTGCAGTGCTGTAAGTTAAGATAAAGTCGCCAATGGAGTAACAAAATAATAGAGTCAGTAACTTCGACTATTACCCGTAGGTAAATGGCGTAATAAGAAATCCGTGCGTTGGTGGAAAATTCCCCCCATTTCTCTCTCGATATATTTTTCCAGAGAGAATAGAAAGATTCCAAACCAAGTGCTCCTTGAATTAATGTCTAGCTCAGCTCCCGAAAAAGCCACAAAAAGTGAGTGAATGTCTATACAAGAATTACAAATAATTACGGATAATTGCTTGAAGGCAGCAACACAAACCTGTCGTGGAAATTGACTCATCAGCTCCTTGTCGGTGTCTATTCTGCATGTTTCCTCACTGCTGGCCGAGGTCACAGGCGCTGACAAAATATTGCCACTAAACATGGACATCTCAGTCGGTTCAGCAGAGCTAGTTTCTAAAATCGCTTCCAATGCAGGGCCGATAACTCGTTGGTTCCTATTCCAAATGGAGTCATCACTGGCGAGAGTTTCAACAGGCAGTTCACTCATCTCAGCGCATGCTGCTTGCTCACGTCATAACTTTGTCGCGGCTGCTGTTCTTTCTCCACGCCGTCCACGCCGTTATTTCATGACTCGCTGCGGTTCGCAATCTCCCATGGATATCAGACCTTCCTTTGGGGAATCGAACCTTTGTGCTCCACGAAGCCACGTTGTTCTCTCGCTTGTCTCTCCTCCTTCTTCCGGTGTGATGTCACTTTTCGTGTTCCAATCGTGGTTTTCTCGGATTGTCTGAGATTTTGAGAGCATCGTCACGGAGGCTCAAGCATGTCACAATCCTCGATCTGTGCCGTTTGACACGTGACACGATCATTCTTTCGTGACAAAAAATCTTTTCTATGACATCTCAGAACATCGGGGACAATCAGAGTTTAATTATGTAGAAAATAACTATAGGGCTCCTGTTTGGCATCTTTAAGCCTTAAAGTGAGTAAATGACTCTAACCCATTGGTGTGGCTAGGATCAAACCCTGTCCTATGTCTCTTAGAAACTTTAGCAGAAAGTTAAAGTGTTTAAACTCTTTGTACAGATCATTTTTGAACGGGTGAAAATTTCTGATTTATTAACATCACGGAGAACTGAAAATGGTGACTGTAAGATGTGTACATTTTCTCATTATTTTTCATTTCATTTAATACATTTTTTAAAATCAATAAGGTGTCAAGTGTAAAAATATACCAGAGTTACATTACTTTACATGTCACAATGAGGAGAGGTATAAAGACAACATATGTTTCATTATTAAACTTTTAATGAAATACTGTGCTTTGTTTTCTTATACAACAATATCTGAATAAAAGGAAAACACAAATCCAAAAAAAAAAAATTTTAATGACTCAGATGTACATTTCGGAATTTATAATTCCTTCATCAGTGAGTGATTTTATAGAACGAGAACACCAGAATTTATAAGAAACTGAGGAGAATACAAGCCAATCAGATAACAAACAAGTGAACAGAACAAGCTATCAAAAATTTTAATTATAACAAAATAGAAAACAACAACGAAAGTAGAGCAACCAACCAACTTTTTCAAAACAACTCTATAAACAACAAAAAAACAAGGGCCGCTTAAAATAGATACTCCGCTTGTAATAGCCAAATTCTAACAACAAAGACCGTAAGAAATTATTTAGTCAAAAATTCAGATAAAGGCAACCAAGATGCTACAGGCATAGGGCCGTCATCACTATTCAACAAGTTGTTGGTTGCTCTATATTTTACAATCTCCATTGATTCCAGTAAATACAGCAATTTATTATTTTTACAACAATGTAAAACCTCAAACAAGTTTGTTGAATAATCATGTTTTTCATTAATAACATGGTCAGCAAACGAGGACACACCTGCGTTTGCATTCCTAATACAAGCAATATGTTCTTTAAGGCGGTTATTTACCCCATGTTTTGAGCTTCCCAAGTAAAATCTGTCACAAGATGCACATTTTAATTTATAAACGCCTGAACAATCCGAAACTGGGTTTCTGTTTTTTATCGAGCTTAAAGTATTCTTAGTGGTATTAGAGCTTTTATATACAAGTTTGTACTCGAAATCTCTGCACATTTTCTTAAAACCTTTGTTTAAAGCAACATTAAAAGGGAGAAGCAACCCACTTCGATAAATCAATGAACGAGGACTAACTGTCGAGTAAGCACAAATTCAAAATTACTAATCTGCATTAAATCTGAAGCACAAGAAATGGAAGTAATATATAGAAGTTTGAAAGTATCTATGTTATGAATACCGCAGATTGAATCCCCCTTGCCTACACGCAGATAATCCTTACAGCACCCAGTACGGAAACCTGCAATAGCAAACTGTGGTGGAATTTCAAAAAAGGGAAAATCCATTGTTGGGAGCTCGGTGCTTAAAATTGTTGGTGTCTGTGGCTGGATCTCCACTTCTTTGGTAGGTGGGGATAATGCATTGGTCCCTTCTGAAATGACACAGACGAATTATCTCATTGAAACTGAATTAGGTATTTCTGTTGAACTTGGGGAAAATATCTTTCACAAGATAAAAAGTAATCATGACAAGGTTTAACAGCGAAATGTCTATTATGACTTTGATGAAATTTCTATTATTATGCTTGAAATATACCTCGGGCAAATGAGAAACCAGCGGATTTCTGACTAGATTGTGGGTTGACTTTGGCATTGTTTTGTTCAGTCGAGTAGCAGAAGTTGGCTCCTTAGTTAAATTTGAATCGGCAATTTTGAAAGCGATGAAAGCAAACTGTTTATACATTAAGTCAACATTCTGAGCAGATGGGTCGTCCAATAACTTGGTTGGTCATCAATAATAATGCTGGGAATCTGTTCCTTAGGAGATCTTGAATTTCATCTTGCTTATGTTCTGCAGGCGAGAAAATTTTTATTCCAGCATGATCTCTTATTGCTGGCTTTCTTTTCTGTCGGCATTCTCTTATATGGCTGGTGACATTATTTGGATCAGGGCGTAACAGTAAATCTGAAGAGTGACGGGTATTATCTTCTTCCACTGGCCCTAGACTGGGTTCTCTCTCTCTTTGCCTTGGTCCATATATTTTTATTCCATTCAACAGGATTCTGAGGCGCATCTGCACAATCTGTCTACCAATTGCTTTTCCTGATTCCTCTTTTTCTGGCAGTTCCACTATGTGCTGGGTGATTTTCTTTCGAGTCGAGGGTCTTGTAATTTTCCCGCACAACGACCTTGTCCCCTGCTGACATGATTTCGGGCCTCCTATTTTGATGGTCATATCAGTATGGTCTTTATGCCAATCTGGCAATATCTCACCACCAAACTTGCGTCAAAAAATGCGAATTTCGATCGCGACATCTTCCATGCTCTTCTTACGATTATTATACCTTTCTTCTTTACTTTCTGAAAAAAAATTTCCAATTTACTTTATTTTACCTATAATCTTCCTTATTGTAACTACTCTTCTTTAGCTGCTCGGGCTCTTTTTGTCTCCTTTTGTTGTGCTTTTGCTTGGACCATTTTTTTCCTTAGAACCCCACCAACGATCTTTATCTATGCGAAACCCTTCTTCTAATTCTACTTATTTTCTCTTATGCCTAATCCTCTTTTTATCTTCTACGTTCTTGAGATCAATATAGTGACCATTTCAAGTTTCTATCCAGTTCTTATGTTTCCCAAAAGTGATTTTAACTTTCTTACTCTGCTTACTATCTTTGTTTTTACCCCTATTTGACTCTTTCAATATATGTTTTAGTTGTTTTTAATTATTGTACTCTTAAAAGTTTTCATTAACATTCAGGTTATTTCTGTTCTTCTTTGTCGCATAAGTTTATACCTAAGAACAGCTTTTCATTTTCCTTCTTTTCTTCAACTACTGAAGATCATCCTGACTTACTACTTTTCCCTTGCCTTAAATGAAATTTTCCTTGTAGAAGATTAGTTTTGCTTAGTAACTTAACAGTTATTTTGCTTTGGTCCTCTATTCTTCCCAGCAACCATTCCAAGTTATGAAAACTTATTTTTAATTGCTTCTCGTCCTATGAAGATAAGAAAATTAACCAATTACCCATTGATATGAAATCAGCAAAAACAAGAAGCCACCGCTTTCCCAAAACAAGGTTTTTACTTGGCCATGGATACGCATTTCAAGTGCTACGAACTCTTTTTTGAAAATGATGGAGGCATACAATGCCAACAAGTAATTTATATACTGTAACATCCCAATCGATCTGCTCCAGAACGTTACTGTTCTTCCAAAACCTCCGCCCGTTGTTGAATCGTCTACCATAAATTGGGATTGGAGACAGCCTCCTACCTTTAAAAAAGCCGTTTTTTTAATGAGCATTCTACTGCGGTGAAGCAGTGATGGCAAAAGTGGAAACAATGGAGCATTATAATCCACGGGAAGAATTTTGTTACCCCGATGAAACAAGTGAAACAAGTTGTATCAAAATATCACCGGAAAAGCAAGGTACAGGAAGTCTGTTTCTTGATGCCATCCGTGAAGCCACGGAGCATGAGTCTACGCGAACGCAAAGGGAGAGTTCACGTCGTGAGCTTATCTCTTACGGAGGTGTCCTTATTAGCAGGATTGTCTAACATTACCCAACTCGGATTCATCATGAACCGCCAAAGAGTTTTGGATGAGTAAACAGACGAAAAATGCTGTTGGTTTGCTTAGCATCGATAGGCATTCGAATGAGAATCCTCGCCATGTATAGTTTCGTCAAAGCAGCAGCAAAGCAGCAAGCCAGCCGCGTGCCAAGCTCGAGTGTTCCAGAGGCGCCCTATTCCATTGGATGGATGATCGAAGTTTACTCAACTAGATTAATGAGTACTCTATTTACTGTTGGCAGTAATGCCCTGTTAATTAGTTCTTGTTTTACCGACCTTTATCAGCGGGATCTTCGTACAGATATGCTGATAAGAGGATTATGGCCAGCTAGTTTAACGGAGTATTTGCGACACGAGATAGGTTTCACATTAATTCAGTTGGCCGTGTCCAGAATCCACACGTCTTTGTAATTTTCCCTCCATGAGTGAAGTTGAAGTCGAATTTCATGGCAAAAGTGTATGTGTATTAGTTTACTGACAATTTTATCTTATTTCTTTGTATAGTGCGCATGGAAACTTCGCATGCTGTAACCTATGTGGTTAATTAAATAATTATTAAGGACTAATTCTCGGACATTGACTTTACTATTTAAATTTTGTCTTTTTCTGTTACTTAATCATATGACAATAGTTGCTTCAGGTCATAGATCCTTTGTCTGTCAATAGTGTTTAATGAAATACAGAGTCATCTGCTTTGGACTATTGGACTTGGACATTGTGCATTTAACGTTAGTACGACTATGCCTTTGTACTAAGACCTATGTACTTAAATAATTATCTCACTATAAGTTCGGGACAACGAATGTTATATTTTCTAAATTCGTCTGTCGGATTGGTGGTGTCTTTGTTATAATTTATGAATTTCATGTAACAATAGCATCTTGTTAGTTCTAAGACTAGCTAAGACTTGGTTGTTAAGAATCTGCTTGTTTGAGATATGTGCTAATGCTAGTTCTTGGCAGTGTTGGGCATATATATAAATATATATAAGTTGAAGTGTATCATATATTTATATACTTGGTGGACTTTTATAACTTTATTTATTCACTCATGCCTAAACTTATGTTTGATTATCTTGTATTATGTTTATAATGAATATTGACGTACCAAAGTTGATTTAGAGTGCCATAAGTATCTTTTTAGTTAGTGATTTACGTTTATAGAAGTTGTCTAGATTTATTAATTCAAATCCTAGTTGTGGTAATGAATAATCCAGTGCTATCAAGCCTTAGATAGAGTAAGTTTATTTATTTTAAGGGTTTTACCAATCCATATCTTGTTTTGTCATTTTGTTAAGTGGTGATACTTTTTAATAAACGTTGCTATTATTGTTACCCTATCCCTATACATGCCTTATTTATCTCCATTGTGCATTTCCATGATCTCTCCCGATTTGGCACGTTTCAGGGGCGGTGCGCGGTAGCATCGCGGGTGAGACGATGGACAAATAAATATATATAAAAAAAGGGAAAAATATTTTACTTTTTTTCCTCCGTTTGTGCTCCGATTTACTCAGGTGATTTTGTGAATGTGTGGTTAGCTACAGCCCTCAATGTGTGTTTAGTGTTTCGTCCTTCAGCAAGGTGTAGTAATTCATCAGTAGCACTAGCTCTGTATGTGAGTTTACCACCGTCATTTTTAAGATGCTTAAGAACTGCTTTGTGGCTGCAGAAAAAAAAAAGTGTAACCTCTCAGCAAAAGGAAAAAAATTTATTGGGTTTTTGTGTAAACATTGTATTGCTTTGTCGACTCTACAATCATCATGTCATTGCAAGAACTATTGTGTGGGAGGCGTGAAGCCTAGGTGTGGTGGTTTATAAGTGTTACAGATTTTGTGATAGTGGTTTTAGTGTCGGCCAAAATGCCTAGGTGGTGGTGTCAACTTCTAAAGTTATTACTATGATATCAGTGTCTTGGTTCAAGAAGTGTTGCTGTGCTTCAACTTTATGGCGGTGCGATCAAGAATTCCTATTGTCGACGTTCTGTGTGTGGGCCCGAGTGGTGGCATCATGTCAAAAAATAAAAAGCCACGTACGAAACAGGAGTAACTGGAGCAGCAAATAATGAAAGGGCTGGCTAAAGCCCGATTTAAAGGGAATATTAACCTCTTTTATCAGTGCTTCGACAGGCTATCGTCGCAGTTATCCTCATGTACTGAAGAGAAGAAAATACAGCTCTTCAAGGTCGCATTCCCAACTGCATTGCATTCGATAATGCAGCAGCAGAATGCCCCCGGTTTGCAGGTAGTAATGCAAGAAACAGTGGCCAGATTCAACAGGAAGGCACCTAGTGAAGCTCAGAGCAATGAAAGATGGCGGGACATGACTAACATTTCAGGATTTAATCCATTATATGCTACAAGGCCATTTCCAACCAGTTTAGTTCATGGCAAAGCCCAGGCTGAGGAGAGTGCGGTGGAAGAAACACGAAAAAAGGAGACAGTCCTAAGTTTTGACAATTGAAAGAGACACCGAGGAAACGTCTATGGCAGAAAATCCAGTGGTGGCCACCATACCCACAGAAAGCTCCGCAGATTACCTGGAGGATCTTATAGCAAAAAACTATAAGAAGTGCAGCTTTACAAGAAGTTTATTGGACAAATAAGGAGCCCATATTTTGTCGATCAAGGTCTCGTATACCGGAAAGGCAAACTGCACACCTTGTTGGTGGTGCTGAGAATCAAATCAGTGATCGACACCATCTTCAGAATGATGCACTCAGACCCGGCAACTTGTCATCCAGGGGTTAACCTTTTCCCAGCCAGCTATTTGCTTGAGAAAATGATTCTTCTTACAGGGGGATAAAAAATATTTTTTAAAAAATTCAATAACTGATATACTGCTTTAAAATTTTAAATTTGTGATCTTGAATATAATTGCTTTTGATTAGTAATTTTTTTGCTCGATTAAAAGTAATGGTTTTTTTTTAAAGAATACATTAAAATGTATAATAAAATTTTCTATTTGAAAAACTTGGTTTTAATCCTTTTTTAAAAAATTGCAAATGTAATAATTTCGTATTTGAAAATAGCCAAAATTTAGGGAGAAATCTTTTCTAAATAAAACAAAAACAATGTTTAATATCTCTATTTGTTTTTCTTTAACGATTTTTTATATAACTGAATGTGGAATATTTTTATTTTTTTTCCGAATATCTACATAATTTTTGTTAAATGGGTCACACCTGCCTGACAATAGCAAGGAAATCACATAATCTCTTTCTTTGATAAAGCATAGATGTGGCCTTATCTAACTTCCTCATATTCTGAGAAGGGAACAATCTCAAATGACGTCATCAAGAAACGATCCCGATAGCAATGATTTTAATTTTTGTGAAAAAACTTATGAAAAAAATGTAATTTACGAAAAAAAAAATATAAAACATAAATGAAAGGTATCATTCTAATATAATTCAATTATTAAATGGTTCAATTGTGCCCTGGAATTTTTTAATAAATTCGTAATTTTAGATGTTGCTGAGTTTCTCTTTACACAAGCTTTTTAAAATTTCGAATATTATTGATTATTAATAAATTTGGGGTATATAATTTATTTGCAGTTAATTATAAAGCTTTCAAGAAGTCAACAAAAGCAGTTTGAAGTTTTTATCGATAATAGAAAATTTCTTATAGCATTTTTTATAGTCATGATTTCAGCCCCTCCCCCTCCTTTGACAACACCTGTGGAAAATCATTTTTTTATTATATTTTCTCATTTAGTTATAAAATTTGAAGGGATATACTAGTAGTAATGTGCATCTGAAAAAAAATAAAAAAAAATTAGCAATTTATCTTTAGCAATAGAATTTCAGTTATATACATTTAAATTTTGTAATGTGTTATATGGAACTGACATGGCTACAAGTGGCTTGATTAGGCCACCTCCGCTGGGAAAAGGTTAATAAGTCAATTTACAAAATTAAAGAAATCTACTATTGGTAGTGTATGGACAGAGACATCCGTAAAGCCATTAGGGAATGTGACTTATGCCAAAAAAATAAAGTCCCCATACAGCCACGAATCGAGGATCTACAAGCACTCGACGCACCGTCTCACCGCTGGCATATGATTTGCATCAATTATATAATGCCCTTTCCGATGATGCCACAAGATCACGACGCCATCCTAACCATCACCGATAAACTGACGAAGAGGGTCAGGCTGTTAGCCTGCTCCTCTACAATCTCCACAGAAGGTACTACCCGATTGCTTGTAGATCAAATATTTAAAATCCATGGCTTCCCTGCAATCATAATTTCAGACAGGGACGTAAGATTTACAGGGAACCTATGGCGGGGAATATTCAAGGTCCTTGGCACTACCCTGAAATTGGCATCGGCATATCACCCACAGATTGACGGTCAGTCATAAAGGATTAACAAAAACCCTATCCAAATTATTACACATTATTTAAATATGGACAAGTCAGATTGGGACGGCTATCTGCCCACCACCGAGATTGCTATTAACAGTGTGACATTGGAAGCGACAGATCCCCTTTTATGCTGGATCTGAGCAGAAATATTATTATTCCCCCGACAGTGAACAAATTTGCTTCACTGCAGCCACCTATGCCCAAATTTACTCAGCGCCTAGCACGGATGCTACAACTCACCCGAGCTCATATAAGGAAAGCCAACAAAAGATATGTAAAAATTACAATCATCGGCATATAAGATATACATCAAAGTCGGAGACATATGTTGGTTAAGGCGTCACGGCTGTTACCACTAAAACGTAAAGGACACAAACTACACTCACGTTACGTACGCCCCTTAAGAGTGAATAAAATTATCAATAAAGTGTTGGCCCGATTAAATATCCCTAGATGGAAGTGTCGGAATAAATTTTACACTGTTCTTTTCTGAAGAAGTATATAGACAAGCAGCGTACCGTAGGTAGAGCGGGACCTATACCAGATCCACGTATTAAGGACGTGTATAGGGTAGAGAAGCTGACAGATGTGAGTGAAAAAAATGAAATCGCAATTTCTAGTTAAGTAAGTGGGCTACAAAGCTGGACAACAACCTCCACCGATGCCAACATAAAAACATTCTTCCAAGATAGAAGAACCAGAGTCAAGAATACCAAGGATAACCCCCTGCACACCATCAACACGCAGGAAGATCTCTGGTTGGGGCGGGCGAGTATGTAACGGAAATCTAATTCCAGCCTAGTTTCTGATGACATTGCATTAGCTTTCACTTTTGATTCTTCTATTCCTCAAGGAGGAGGGCGGAGCAATGTCAGCAAGCCCGTTAAACCCATTAACACGCCCCAACCAATGGGAGACCGATTGGCAGCGAGGAGCGAATTTGAAAGAAAATCTCGTAAAAGAAGAAAAAATGGTCGAGTGAGCTGGAGGGAAGAAAGATTCGAGAGAGCTAGAATGGAAGAATGGTGGGACTACGGCGAAGAAACTTTGGACTATTTGTAGAAGGCCAAACAGCGAGGAACAACGAGACGAAACTGTAGAAAGCCCGTCGGTTATCATGATTACATGAGCAGTGCAGGCAAGCGTCGAAGGCGGAGGTTTCTTTGAAGCAGAAGCAAAGCATCGAGGCCAGCCACGTGCCAAGCTTGAGTGTTCCAGAGGCGCCCCATTCCATTGGATGGACGATCGAAGTTTATTCAACTAGACTAGTGAGTACTCTATTTACCATTGGCAGTAATGCCTAGTTAATTATCTCTTGTTTTGCCGACATTTATCAGCGGGATCTTCGTGCAGATATACTGATAAGAGGAGTGTGGCCAGCTAGTTTAACGGCATATGTGCAACACGAGATAGGTTTCACATTAATCCAGTCCACCGTGTCCAGAATCCACACGTCGTTGTAATTTTCCCTCCATGAGTGAAGGAAAAGTCAAATTTCATGGCAAATGTGTATGTGTAATAGTTTACTGACAAGTTTTAGTTTATTTCTTTGTGTAGTGCATATGGAAACTTCGCATGCTGTAACCTATGTGGTTAATTAAATAATTATTCAGGACTAATTCTCGGACATTGACCTTACTTTTTTAATTGTGTCTTTTTCTTTAACTTAATCATTTGACAATAGTTGCTTAAGATCATAGACTCTTTGTCTGTCAATAGAGTTTAATGAAATATGGAGTCATCTGTTTTGAACTATTGGACTTGGGCATTGTGCATTTAACATAAGTACGACTTTGCCTTTGTACTAAGACATATGTACTTAAATAATTATCTCACTATATGTTCGGACAACGAATATTATATTTTCTAAATTCGTCTGTGGTGTCTTTGTTACAATTTATGAATTTCATGTAACAATAGTATCTTGTTAGTTCTAACACTAGCTAAGACTTAGTTGTTAAGAATCTGGTTGCTTGAGCTATGAGCTAATGTTAGTTCTTGGTAGTGTTGGGCGTATATACACTATCCAGCCAAAAGTACTCGGACACTTTCGATTTTAGACGTTTTGTTGAATATCTAAAAAAATACTTGATGAATTATCTTGAAATTTCAGGGATGTAAAAAGGATATTACGCCTTATATATTTCCGGGATAGTTTTCTCCTGAAGGCAAATAGGGGAGCAGCAAAGAAGTGAACCAAAAAAATAATGTTTAGAATCACCCTGTAAAAAATAATGCTTGAAATGGTAGCATATGCTTAAGAGGCTTGTTTTACTTTTCTGTGTTCATTTGTATGAGAATAGCACGTATATTCATGGAGATATAAAGGTTTCTTTAACAAGGTCGAAAGTTTTGTTTAGAACACGCAGGATTTTCAACGCAATGCAATGCCATTTTCAGGAAGCTTGACAAAATACAGTACAGACAAAACCCTGCAATCAGAATAGAGAAATATTAAATATTTGATGAAATATGAGCATTATTACTAAATAATGTTTAACTGTGCATGCGCACGCATTACCAAATTTGTATTATGCATAATTTATTAGCCAAATGTATAGAGCTACTTTTATAAAAAGCCCAAGCAAATATCTTGAAAATTCAGAAAGATTTCGTTGATAGAATGAGTTGAATTTCAGTTGCTCTAAAATAAACAAGAATCATAAGGGGTTTTCTCCAAATTTTTTTTTGGGGATCGGATACCAGTATCAACTTCTCCTTACGCTGACATAAATATTGACTTCATATTGACTTTATATCAGCGTAAGCAGAAGTTGATACTGGTGTCCGATCCAAGAATAAAAGTTTGGAGAAAGCCCCTTATCGTTTTGTTTATTTTTGAGAGCAACTGAAATTCAACTCATTCTATCAGCAATATCTTTCTCAATTTTCAAGAAATTTGCTTGGGCTTTTTATAAGAGTAACTCCATACATTTGGCTAATAAATTATGCAAAAAGACAATTTGGTAATGCACGTGCATGCGCAGTTAAACATTATTTCGTGAAAATGCTCATATTTCATCATATATTTAATATTTTTCTATTCTGATTGCAGGGTGTTGTCTGTACTGTAGTTTGTCAAGTTTCCTGCAAATGGCATTGCATTGGGTTGAAAATCCTGCGTGTTATAAAGAAAAAACTTACAAAAACATTTCGACCTTTTTAAAGAAACCTTTATATCTCCATGAAATACGTGCAATTCTCATACAAATGAACACAGAAAAGTAAAACAAGCATCTTAAGCATATGCTACAGCTACAACACATTTCATGCATTATTTTTTATAGGGTGATCCCAAACATTATTTTTTTGGTTCACCTTGTTGCTGGCCCCCTATTTGGCTCCGGGACAAAACCTTCATTGAAGTATATGAGGTTTTATATGCTCTTGACGCCCCTGAAGTTTCAGGATAATTAGTCAAGAATTTTTCTAGATATTCGACAAAACATCTAAAATCGAAAGTGTCCAATTACTTTTGGGGTGATAGTGTATATATATATATATATACGTGGTGGATATTTATAACTTTATTTGTTCACACATGCCTAAACTTATGTTTGATTATCTTGTATTATGTTTATAAGTGAATATTGACATACCCAAGTCGATTTAGAGTGCCATAAGTATCTTTTTGGTTAGTGATTTTTACATTTATGGAAGTTGTTTTGATTTATCAATTCAAATCCCTAGTTGTGGTCATGGGTAATCCAGTGCTATCAAGGCTTAGATAGACTAAGTTTATTTATTTTAAGGGTTTTACCAATCCATATCTTGTTTTGTCATTTTGTTAAGTGGTGATACTTTTTAATAAACGTTGCTATTATTGTTACTCAATCCCTGTACGTGCCTTATTTATCTCCACTGCGCATTTTCATGATCTCTGCCAATTTGGCACGTTTCAAACAGCTTGCAGGAAACAAATAAACTTAAAAAAATACAAAGATAAAAAAAACCAACTAAAATTTATAACCACAATAAAAAGAAAGTTCTTTACATGTGTTCTAGAAGCTTTCTCCAATCTTTGAAGTCCAAAGGACCTGTTCGCTGTTCATGGATCAGTCTTCCAGTGTTTTACCAATCTCAATGTTCTTCAGAAAGTTCAGCTAATGCCAATAACCGGTCTCGTGGATGATCTCATAGTCCTTAAGCTTTCTTCCATGTCCGTTGGTGATCACATGGTCTGCAAAGCTAGAGGCCTGTGATTTGTAGAGTTGTAGTTATGGATATGTCTGCAGTTTTCCTCGATTCTTGTGGCAATCTTCCTCCTCGATTGTCCCACATACACCGATTCAGATCCACCGCATTTCAGTTTTTTGATAGCACACAGGCCATCGTGTATCTTATCTTTGACGGATCCCAGTAATTCCCTATGTATGTGCGAACTTTGGTATGCAACCTTGTATCCGAACCTTCTTGCAATTTTGTCGAGTTCTTTGGTGATATTGTTTTTGAAGGGAATGACCCAGAATTTAGGTTTGTCCTTTTCAGGGGTCAGGGTTGTGGTTTGTAGCATTTCCTTCTTCTTGATGTTTTCTAACTAGGTTGTTCAATGAGGTCCTTCCTACATCCATTGTTGTTAGTGAAATCCTTTATTTTCATGAGTTCTTCAAGTTTATTGCGGTGTGAGTGGAGGTTTGAATTTTCATGATCATTTGTTGGAAGGCAGTGACCTTGTTGGCAAAGCAATGATTAGAACCATTGCTGATATACGCACGTACAAATCAGGTTTAGCTTACTAAAAGTTAGCTTACCATCCCTCTCATCTCTACCAATTACAACGTCCAAGAAAGGAATTTTTTGTCGTTTTTCTAAATATTTTTTTCTAAATACAAGACTTTAATACTTTCATCTGTCTATAGGAAAAACAGCAAAGATATCAATGATGAAAAATAGGAAAGAGAATTTCTTTTCTTTCCTGTTTTCATCATTATTTTGAACAGCTGAGGTTGGTGTACAATTAAAACCTTCACTGACCATCTAATGATTTATTCTTTAAGGAAAGATATGTTGACGACTAAGTCTAGGTTATGTGGTTTTTTCGGCTTGTTGTCCTCCAGGAAGCCAATCTTTTTCTGGATTTTCTTATAGTTAGGGTTTCTATGGCGTTTAAGTCTACTAATGGTGTAGACTTTGTTAGAAAAGATGTCCCGCTCTGCAGGATGCATACATCTGCTGAGTACCCAATGTAACTTTTATGCCTCAATTTCCATAGCAGACAAACAACATAATTGTTCAGCAATGATGTAAATGAGGTACTAAAATTGCGCTGTTACCCGGCAATCTTATCCAAAAGATGGCCTCCACCTTTTGCTAGGTCACATCTTCTGATAAAGTGCAGAACACTGTGTCTAGTCCTACATTGTGTTAAATAATATATATTAGCCATAATGATATCAATCTGTAATTATTCCTAAAGTATCTATTGGATAGAGCAGAAGTAGTAGATAAACTAGCTTTTAGTACATTGTAACTGGTAAGAGGCATACTATAAAAAACAAAAAAGTAACCAATTAACTATAGATATGAGATTGGCAAAAACAAGTAACCATTGGTTTTGCATGACAAGGTTTTTATTGACCATGAACATGACTCAGGCAAATAATAATGATTATAAACTGGAGATGTTCACCAAGCATAGGTAATGATTTTTCGATTAAAACATGGAAGGGAAAATTCTGCCACCTGGATTCGAGCCAGGAACCTCGACTACCATGGCTACCAATTGAGAGCACTGGTAGAGGCGTCGGCCATGATAGTCGAGGTTCCTGATTCGAATCTAGGTCGCAGAATTTTCCCTCTCATTTTTCAATCGAAAAATCACGACTGAGGCATACAGTGTTATATAATAAACTGCGTATATCTTAAAGCTGAGAGCAGTGGGCATCTTGTGATTCTTGATAGGGCAGTGTACATCGAAGGTGTGCACACTATGCTGGATATTTGGTCCTTTTGAAGCCGTAAGCGCCGACCCTGTGCAGTGTCTTGTCAGGAAGACCAAAGATTGTCTGAAGGATTGTAAATATTGTAAATACATATTCAATGGACTCAAGATCAGTAAACTCATCCCAAGAACCCTGTTCTCCCAAGGCTGCATTGTTTACCTAAATTGCGCAAACCAGAGAATCAACACATACCTATTGTCGACAACATGAATTTCACAAGCAGTATAGTTGCTAATTTATTGATGGCCAAATTCAACACCCTTGAACTACCGGGGAATAATTTCGCCATCAGGAATAGAATGGAACTTGTTAATGAATTGTGAGAGCCCACCCCCCTCTAAAGAATTTGTGATCCATATTTAGAAATTTATCTTGAATCAGACATCAGATTTGACTCTTCATAAAACGTTTTGATTTTTAACTGTAATTAACTATCAATTTTTAGAAGAAACAACTTTATTTGCTTAATGTTTTACTAATGTATTATTATGGTTTAGAACATTTAATTTGAGAAGCCACTTTTGGAGGCCCTATTCGAGATTTCTTGTTATCGAGTAGACGACATTTCATCTTTGGAGTTTGTTGATAGCAGTGAGCTCTGTCAAATGAAGATCCCTACCCCCTGTCATTTTCTGCAGCTTGAATTGTGAGCCCCATGTTTGCTCCATGTGAGATCACTTTTGACACGAGCCAATAATGATGAGTTGATCTCTTTTTACAAGTCTGAAAAATGACTAGGAATTTCAGGTGGAATTTGGAGTCAGAAGTAGAGAGAAGCTGAAAGAGAATTGAACAGAAGACTGAACAGAGAAGTGAACGGAGAGATGAATGTGAATGAGAAAAAGTCCATATAGATACAGTCCTTTCACTAGAAAACCCTACAATTATTCACCAGTTTATTACGAGAAATTGAAATAAAATGCTTATTATTGCGAATATTATTATCTTTTATTCTGGAGTCAGTATAGTACCCAACAACTAATTGCAGAGCCTTACAGAGAAGACCAACATCCAACCCCCACACTGTGTACCACGGCGTTGGAGATCCAGGAAGACAGGTAATGGCATGTGCACTCGTTTTGCCTAACATAATATCTTGGTCAATTCTATAAATTATCATTATTTTTATTAATAAGTTAGTGTTCAGTCAATCCTAAATTAACTGGAAAGTGTTCCATATAAAATGTCTTAGTTTGATCTATTAAGCAGTTAAAGTCTAGAATGTAATCAATTGGAATATATAACTTTATATTTTTCAAAGTGATAGAAATAATCTTTCAATTATCATTTATTTGCTTTAAATCTTAATAAGTAATTAATTTAAATTATTTTAACCTGGTTTAATGAATAAAATGTTTTGTTACTTTAAAATGTCTTGTTCTCCATTCATCTCAGTTAAATCAATTGAAATTCAATTAAAATAAAAATTAGTTAATTATTATAAATCTGGTCAGGTGTATCCTTTAAAAAGCCTAAGGTGTTTATCAGATAGCGGTTAAGCCACGTCTGCTGCCACTATGTACTGTAACGGGCAAAAATACGTGAGGTTCGCTCTTCTTCAATGACACAACACTCCCCCGTACAGAGCTCTTCCTAAACAGAAAAAAAAACACAACAAAGCATTAGCAGAGAGGCTTCGAGTTCTAATTAGACAAATTTAATTCATGCATATGTAAATAATCTGCAATACTTCCCTTCTCGTTTCAATTTCTATGGACCAAAGGACAAGGTCAAGAGAAAAAAAAATAAATCGCAACGTAGACGATTTGTTTGTCATGTTGTGATATAAATCAGACTCTTGTTAGACAACTATGTCTGACAAAAAAATATCCGGGGCTTTATTGCAAATTTCTCTCACGGATGACATTTACAATTAAATATATTTATATTTACTTTCTCTGATTGAATTGGATCTTAATTTTTCTCGCCTCCGGGCGTTCAGAAAAAAATATATATATATTTTTACTAATAGTTCAAAAATACTTTAACAACATTAAATAACCCAAAACTTCAGGATTTAAAGGATTTACGAGATCAGTCTATACACAAATGAGACCAAAGAGGTAAAAGTTATTCTTATCGTTTACTTATTCTTCTGACACTAATTGTTCTTTGAGCATTAAAATCTTTTTTTTTTTGATTTTCAGGTTTGGACGAAACCTTCTTTAGAGTCCTCAAGTAAGTTTCAAAAAAAAAATGCCTTTAGGATCATTTATCAAACACTTTCTCATTTTTCTTTTTCAGCATTTTATGTCTTTTCACGAGTCCAC